>JAOBYH010029562.1:0-12470 GCA_025403525.1 Umimayanthus kanabou | reverse complement strand
AAATAAATAAATAAATAAATAAATAAATAAATAAATAAATAAATAAATAAATAAATAAATATTTAAGTATTTACTTACAATATTTCTTGTAAGTATGAAAAGCTCTGTTAACAAATAGTACTAAATTGTTGTTGTGTAAGCATTCCGCATTTAATGAACTTACCACTTCGTTTGACGAAAATTACGAATGTCTCCAAACTTGAATTCTCGCAACTTGTGACAGCATTCAACTCGACATTTAAATCTTCCGCTTTGGAAGAATTTTTCCACCATTTGGAATGAATCCTTAATTTTTAAGACCAGAATCCATCTCAAGCATTTAGCCCAACGACGGCATTGTGCATATTGTCTACTGTTTTTGTAAGCAAAAAGGTCGAGCCCTTCAGGAAAAATATTGAGAAATATTGAGAAAATCCACTGACTATCAAGTCATGGATGAAATAATTTAAGGAGCAAACTTAAAACATTGAGTTTTTTAATTATGATTTTTGAAGGACGCAGATACCAAAGGATATGGTAAAGTGAGACTAAACTACAGGACGGACCATAAGGAGGGGTGGTGGACTGGTGTCTATACTCAGTCCAGACAGACAGTGTATCCCGGATGTAGTAAAAAACTCAGCAAATGTGACATTTAAATGTACGTTAGCACAGATGGCAAAAAATCTAGGTCTTGAATATGTTTTGTTTTAATAAAACGTTAGTAACAATCTTTCTTTGAACTGAGTTCTTGTGTTTCGTTTTTTGGTCTGTTTGATGACAACCGTGTCATTGCGTTGCTATTTGCCATGCACGACCACATGAAACATGCTGTAATTTCTTCGTGTTTAAACAATCCTGTTCTCATTCAATTCTAAAATGACAAAAATGTCCTCCTTTTGATTGGTTGAGAAATCTGAAACTATCTGCCTGCAAAGAATTGTTTGCTCAATCGTATATATAATTATTTCACATTCTCTATTTGTTGCAAACGTTGTTGTGCTCACGCGAAACTTGATTCTGTGAACAGTAAACGATTTTGTGAATGTTGGGATAGCAGATCGAGGCTCGCTTTCCAGAGTTTTATGACACACACTGTGATCGTTTGCAATCTTCGCAATCTTCCGGATAGAAGTCAGTGAAACCGTGTCCCCTCCAAGCGATCGCATGGTTTCCATACGATCTTTTCTGATCGTATGGAATTTTTGTCTTTTTTTCTCCGTTACTAAGGATAATTTAGATTTATGAGTAATATATTGACATACACACATTTGGCACACATACATAATTTTATAGTCACCTTTTTAAAATTGTTATTAAATTGTTATTTTAGTTATTTAGCATAGAAGAGCCACCCAGTGGAATCGGAATGCTAATAAACCATGGAATATCAATTTCAGTTTTTGTTTACTGCTTAAACTCAGCAATTATGTTACACGGGTGTGTTCAGAATTGCAAGCTCTTTTGCGGCTTTCACTGCCACATTCTTCCACCCCTCAGCAACAATCAGTAACTCCGTGTTCCAATACGTCATGAGGTCCAGTCTCACTCCTCTGCGGTACTCGCTGCAAACCTGTTGGCTTAGCAGCCGCCCGAAAATTCGCAATGCATTCTGGAAGTCTCCCTTTTGCACCTGTTGAGAAGACAAGGCAATATCAACCTGAGATAACTAACTAACCACGACCAGGTCCCATTTGGCCTTGTAGCTCAGTTGGTACAGCAACGGTGATCTGTTCCGGAGGTCGTGGGTTCGAACCCCACCGGGGTCAGAGATTTTTTCTTTCTCCGTGTGGACCCATTTCCTTTCTAGGGCTATCTCTCAGAAGGTATCATTTGGGATATTTATATAGCACTTCAACATAAAAGATCTAAGCCACTATATATGAGATACTACCCGTTGCGTTGAGACCCAAACCATCTCTATTTACCATTTTTACCATTTTTTCCTTTTAAAATTTTTGTTTATTTAACTTTGTTTCGTTCTTATATGGGATCCCGCTATTGAAGGCACACCTCTGTGGACACTCCCTCTCATTTATGGCGAAATGTGTAAATGATTAAAAACTTTCTTGCATGTTTTTTCATATTTGTTATGTAAGTTCAACACTAATTTACTGTCCTGAGCTACTCTTGCAAACAGATACGTCTTTGTACAAATCGTATTCTACAACTGACATTGTTATTACAAATCATTGTACGAACCCTATTCGGGACTAAAGGATTGAGCTATTAAAACGTTATCAAAATCAACATTTGAAGTATTAATTACGTCGCGTAGCCAATATATTAATAATAAATGACATCAGTTAAGACGTCATAAATCGGCCATTTTGGATTTATCTTGATGTTTTGTTTACCAAAGAAAATTTTGTAATGTGACTAACAAATTAGTGTTGTTTACCCTGTAGAGGTAGTGATGTGAATATTCTTTGGGACGTTTACCATCCACTCTTACAGTTAGACGGAACCTGCACTGATTGATTCTGGCCTTGCTGTCCCCGGTGCACGTGGGAAGGACGTCTTGGGTGTCTGCAGTGTGGATTTTGAAGGGGACACCCTCGCGAATCTCGTGTTTTTCGCCAAACGAAACCCTTCCAGAGACTGCTTCTATCTGAAATTGATGGTACGAATCATTTCAATCTTTATGGAGCTTTAAAAACAAAGCTTCTAATTTTTCATATTCACACACCTTCAGGCAAAACAAAAAAGAAACGCACGAGTTACACAAACAAGAAAAGGGAAAACGGAAAGTTAAAAGTTCAGCAGCCGTCTTGGTTGGCGTTCCGTCCTCACTGCTTAAGGTCCCTATTAACACAATAAAACAACCCATTTATTAATGCATTGAAAAACTGATATCTGTTTACAACATAAAATATAAATAAAATCAACTCTGGTCAAAATGCTAAAAATTGTAAAAAAACATGGATGATTATCAAGCAGGCAATGCCTTTTCTTAAATAGTCGTAGGTTGTTCTGGCCTTGGCACAATCTGAAGAAGTTAAAGGCTAAGTTTTCAAAAACGTCTGCATCTAAAATATACCAGCACACTGCGTTCACCGCACCAAAAATATCAAGCAAACAACGACGAGATAGTACAACGAAAGGCCACACTTTTTTGGATCTAGAAACTAGGAAACATTCCAGTTGACAAGGCAAAATGCAAGACTGACAATATTCTGTAAAACTACCCGCGATCTAGAGGTAATGTGCCAGTACCAGGCTTTATCGACCCGATGCCAACAAACAAAACCCGACAGCACCATCCAAAGAAACTACTGCTTGAAGGCTCATTGTAACATGTACAAGAGACCTTCTTCCCTGATGCTATTGATTTGTTGAATGAACTTGCACCACATATCTTGGAACAGCCCACTCTAGGCGTGCACTCTTCGTTCTTCAAGTCAGAACCTTCTTTGTACATCTGTTTTCAATCTCAAACCTACGGTGAACGCTCCTTTTGCGGTCTCTGCTCCCACTCTGTGGAATTCCTTACCAACTCGCATAAAGAGCTTGAAGTCCTTGTACGTGTTTAAACGCCAGCTTAAGACGTAGTATTTTATCAACGCAATCCCTTAAGCCTGGTTCACACTTGTCAGGTAAGCATAAGCACGAGCATAAGCACAAGCATAAGCACAAGCATAAGCACAAGCATAAGCACAAGCATAAGCACAAGCATAAGAAATGTAAGTAACAAAGGAAATGACAAACGAACGCTGATGTGAGCTTGCTCCATCTCGTCCCGCACCTGGTATTCCTTTATCTTATCTTTTTTTTTAATAAAAATTTAAATTTCTTAATATGTGCTTGTGCTTATTTCACAAGTGCGAACCAGGTTTTAGCTTTTAACTGTTTTGGCCATTTTAGCTTTTAAATTTTATTCATAATTTTTACAATTTTTTAACTGTTTTAACGTCTTTAGCTAAAGTTTAAAGCTTTATAACATACTTACATCGGTAAAGTGTTGTGAACGCTAGGAATAGCACTACAAAAATGTATTATATTATTATTATTATTATTATTATTACTGAGAGTCAGTTTTTTAAACATTTCCTATAAATATGGCTTTATACACTACAAAAACAACGACGTTTTTTCTTTAACTTTGCACTAGCACTGCCACTGCCACAGTGTAACTGTAATAATCATGTAATTGCCATAACCTTTGTGGATTAATGTTTATAAAGTTTACCAACCTGCCGCTTCAGAAGCCAGTTGTATGCCCAGTGAGAGTACGTGTAGTAGCTCATTGCATCCTTCGCGAGGTGTGCCGTGTATCTCTTCAGATAATACGCTGTTCTATCCGATGTTTGGTTCTTTAAGGAGTCTACCTATATCAACGGAAAATAAGATCACAGAAATTTAAGAACGGTAATCACTGTGCCTTTGTCACGGGTCGCACATGCCGCAAAATTATCTATTTAGCAAAAAAAACTCTGTTGATACTTGCTTTCCGTGTGTGCGACTGAATTGACATGATAATACCAAAAAGTTTGGCGAGTGACAAAACTTCAAAGAATTCCGCGAGTAAGTTTTGGCAGCCTCTAGGAGGTTGTCAAAGTTTTGTAAAACGCGCAAAATAACGTTCAACCGTTGTTAAGTTGACATCGGCTGTCAGTTATTCATATGAGAGAATTACAAGAAATTATAATGCGGGCCAGATGGTGTGCGCAACCCAGTGGAAATATGTGTTTTTCATTGTTGGACAAAACAATGTGCAGTTCGTTCAACCTAAGGCAAAGCAGCTTTGTACACTTCTTTTGAAGTTTGCTGAGCTTCACAACGAGCTAGTTCAATCAACTTTGTCTTAACTTACCAGGAGTTGAAGTGCATACACATGTAGAGCCGCGTAATCCCTGAAGGGAATCAGTCCAGCTTCAAGCCGTTTGATATCGTAATAAGATGGCGTGACTTTGACCTTACTGCTGAATAAGTCCCCAAGGACTTGGAAGTGAGGCAGCATGGAGTAAATCACCCGATTTGCGTTCCTTTGGCACTCGATGGAGTCATGCGCGTTGATTTCGTGGAGGCAGTCGATCCAATAACGATACAAGCTTCGATACTCGTTCATCATTAGGCGTCGTTCCAACTCAATCACTCGACCATCAACATATCCTTCCATCTTCTTCAACCGACTGTTAACATCTTCAGTGATTGATTTAAAAGCCTTGTTCACGTTGCTTAAGAGATCAGATTTGCTTGGCTTGGTATGAAAGTCCAGCAATCCCATTGCAGCATTGAAGACACCCACTCCAGCGATGAACGGAAAGGCTGAATTGGTGAAAACGTCTAAGAAGGTCTTGGCGCCATATACGAGAGATGTGGCAGCACCGGTGTGTGGCGCTAGTTTACCTTGAAAAATACAAAATATAATACAACAAGTGGTAGTTAGGTAATGTGAACGAGTGAGATACGGTGGATATGCCACGCGTTTATACTTGTATCAACAAAATTTCGGAAAAGTTTGGAAAATCTTCAAAGTTGTAGGATTTTTTTTAAAGGTTTCCACGGATTTAGTAATTTTGGGGAACTCTCCGGAAAGTTTCGGATGCCACGCCTTACTTGTACCAGAAAAGTTTTAACAAAAGTTTGGAAAAGTCTGGACAATCTTCAGAAGTTGTAGGAATTATTTTTCTAAAAGTTTCCACGGTTTTAGTAATCCTAGGAAACTCTTCGGAAAAATCTTGGATGCTACAGCTCACTTGTGTCAAAAAATTCCAACGAAGTTTCGGAAAAATTTGGAAAATCTTCAGAAGTTGTAGGAACGTTTTTCTAAAATTTTCCACGGTTTTAGTAATCTTAGGAAACTCTTCGGAAAAATCCTGGTTGCCACGCGTTACTTGTATCAAAACAAATTCAACAACATTTTGGACAAGTTTGGGAAATCTTCAGAAGTTATAAGAAATGTTTTTCTAAAAGAAATATTTTTCTAAAAGTTTCCACGGTTTTAGTAATCTTAGGAAACTCTTCGGAAAATCTTGAATGCCACAAGTTACTTGTATCAAAAAAATGTCAACAAAATTTTCGGAAAAAAGTTTGAAAAATCTTCAGAAGTTGTAGGACCTCTTCTCTAAATTTTAGACAGTTTTATTAATTTTGGGAAACTCTTCAGAAAATCGTAGATGCCATGCGTTACTTGTATCAAAAAAATCAACAGATTTCGGAAAAGTTGGGAAAATCTTCTTAAGTTGTAGGAACTTTTTTCTATTGTTTCCACATTTTAATAAGCTTGGGGAAACTTGGGAAATCTTGAAATAACCTCGGAAAGTGCTCAAAATGTTTTGAAACAAATTTAATGGTCATACTAAGATTTTGGGAATGCTCGGAAAAGTTCTCCAATTCTCAAATATATTTGAGAATATTCGGAACACATCGGGAAGTGTTCGGGACGACACACTCTTAAAGAGAACCAATAGAATACCATTCGTACAGCAGAATGAACAACTGCTTTCCTAGTTTCTGATTGGCTCTATTTTGTAGTTTCTGCCACCATGAAAGCCGAAGTTAAATTAAATCATTTACTTATTTTGTTTTCTCGTGTGAAAACAGACTCTGAGTTTGAACACTTTTAAGTTTTAAAATACTGTTTTGACTACGAGATAAGTTCCAATATTCCCGGATTGTACCTGTGATGAACGCTATTGTGGTCGTTTGAGCCTTAGCCACTGGACTCTGGATGGGTTCGATGTTGAGAACACCTCCCCCTGGCTTGTATCCGCTGTATGTACACTCGGGGCTCCTGTGAACCTTGAAGTAAAACGAGTGCGCCTCGCACTTGCTGCTAAGACTGGAAAGCATCGTCAAAGTGATCACCAAAACCGGACAGGCAAGGATCATTGTGGACTCTAGATGTTATTCCAGTTAAATTGATCCTGTTTTTGAACAGTGTAAATTGATAAGTTTCTAGTAGCAAATACATCGACACTCGGTGTTATAGACCGCACCCGAGACCCCTGTAGTTTAAATTAGGTAGTATCAAAATGTAAAACAACAAGAGTAATTTCTAACATAAAAATAAGTGAAAAAGAAAGGTATTGGTGCACGTTTGAAAAAATACGTTTACCAAGGAGACTTTGCATTGTATTACAGTAATGGACTAGAAAACTAAAATTGATCATCTGAATTATATAAACGCGCAAATATTTTTTCTACTCAAATTCTACTTGTGACTGAATCCTTGACTGAAACAACAACTGTCCGCTAGGAAGCCTCTTTATCATACGCATAATATAATTTCTTTGAGGCTTCCTTGCCATTTTCCTTTATCAGTAATTCTGTACACATTAGCACATTTTTGAAATAGTAATTTGTTACTGATTTACCCTTTGTATAGTTACTATCTTTGTTGTTGCAAAAACGGCTAAATATAATAAAATAAAAAATATATAAAATATTCTTCTTTCACGAAAAGAGGGAACAGTTTTCGTTTGCGAAAATTCGTACCTATATGATGAGTATTTGGAGCAATAAAAAATCTTCGAAGCATCGTAGTTGCAGATCATTTTCACAGACATGTTTTACTAGTAATGTCTAAAATATACCTTCACATACCAGTAACTCACCTCTTTGCTACATCGTGAATGTAAAATGATAAAATGAAATAATTCTTTCCTTAGATTTTACTCTTTTCCGCAGCCATCTTTTTCATTATCTGCAAAGCGGCTGTTTGTAAACGTTTGTGAAAACCCACAACACCTTCTAAATCAAATAGTCTGGTGTTAATAAGCAATTTGCAGGCGGTTTATAGAACTATTTCGAGTTTCTTGGAATGATAAAAAACCCCTGCACATTACCTTTTTCCTGGCAAACATTCGCCAAGAGCGTAGAGTAGAAAGTTCCAAGGCCCAAAAGGGCAGTACACAAATATACATATGGCACTTCGAATCAAATACTATTTACCATGTTTTGTTCCACTGAAATTTGATTCGTGATGTAGGGATTATAGCTGGAACTTAATACGTGAATGTGGCTTGTTTAAATTCTAAATTAAGCAAATATTCTTCTTTATGAAAAACTTGGTGCGTTGGTTAATAGTGTCGTTTGCGAGACAACTAGTTTGTACAAGGTAACCTGATTAAACATGTGCGCCAGCTTTTACAACACCTTCTTCTGTGTGTACAAACTTTATAAGAACATTTACGCTCAAGATTTCACAAGTTTGAATAACAAATTGAGATAAAATGCCATACTCGGGCTTTTTGATTTGCAACTATACAAATCTGTTTTTTTTTAAACTAGAACAATTTTGTTATGTGTAAAAACATAAAGAATTTAGGCTGCCATTGCCAAAAATATTTTTCAAACTGTCACATGTATAATTCACTGTACTCAAGTTGTTCACCATCTTATCGTACCGCAACTGATATTTTTTCTTTTTGTAATTATCTGTTTTCTACAAATACTAACTACTCTGTTCATTATCCTTTTATTTATGCCTTCTTTTCTTTGACATTACATTAAAGTTAGGTCACGTTCACACGGTATCGGACGAGTTATCGACCAGTTAAAAATTCGTGCGTTTTGGCGTTCTCTTCACACAGAACCAGCTAACCGTACGAAAATTTACATGCCTTGCAGTTCGAAAATTCGGCCTTCAATCTCGAGGACGAATTTTTAGCCAGTACGATCGAAAATTTGACCGGCGCGGAGTGAACACCTTGACCGTATATATAATTTTTTTTTACGGCAAAGGCGTGGTTGCGTGGTAAGTCAGCTACAAGAGGAGAGGGAAGCTAGTAGGTCATAAAACCACTGACAAAAGTTAAAACTCGTCCTGGTTCATACTTTTAGTGTGAACAGAGCAAATATATTGAACGGTTCCGTGTGAACAAAATGTGAGGTCAAATTTGTCAACTGGTCGATAATTCGTCCGGTACAGTGTGAACGTAGCCTTAGAATGAAAATATTCAGCTGTCTACCGGCTATTGCTATTACAGTTAGCTTCGTTGTTGTTGTTGCCAAAAACAGAACGCGCCGCGGCCAAAATTATCTGGTTCTTCAGTTCAGATAAAAATAACAGAATGCAACTGTCAAAATAATGAAAAACAGAGTTTCATTGACAAAAACATTTATGTTAGAAAGAACTGCATCAACTGTGCAAATTTATATTATTCTAAGCTGGTAAAGTGTGTGTAGATTTTGCATTCAATTTTATATCTCAAGAAAATACATAATGGAATAATTTGAGGTCTCGATCATCTAGAACTTCTAATAGTTTCTTTTTCTTAGCTCGCCTTCTACCGGCACTGTTGCAGAAATATAGACGGGAAAGACTTGTAAACACCCTCTCCAAGCAGTCCCCTTTTAACTCATTCATATGTGCGCATGCGCAATGAATGAGGTTACTATGCGTATATTAAACGGAAATAAACGAGGTATGAGCACAGTGATTCCACGATCCACGTTTCTCCAAGGAGTTTCATGACTGCCGTTTTGTCTGCCACGAGGAAGTTTTCTCTTTATTTCAGCCGTTTTCGAAAAGTAAAATTGCTATATCGTCCTTTTGTTGCCTTTGATCTGAAGCGTACAGCTCATATATCAAATCAAAGCTACCAAGGGATGGACCATTTGACCTTTGAGAGGGGGGTGGGGGTGAAAGATTTGAGAGAAAAATTTCCTGCAACACGAATGGCTACAAGAAATGCATGCACAGCCCTAAAAAATTGCCAAAACAAAATGAATGAGTTGGCTCATAGGAAGCTTTCAAATTTAAACAGCCGCCTTATTTCGTTCGAAGCGAGCGTGAAGAAAAAAAGGCCGCTGCTTTGGATGCTAGCTCACAGAAACCTTTGATTTGCCTTCATTTGGACTCTTTTACGGTATGATTACGCAGACTTTCCACTGTTCAGCGAAAGACCTTATAAATACAAAAAGAACTACTGCTACAAATAATTCATGCACAAAACACGATGGCATATTGAAAGACTATAGTTCATAAGTTAAATTACACAATTTTCTAAACAAAAACAAAGAATTACATTGCATTGCAAAACAAGCTTTGGAGAGTAACAAAAACAAACATAAATACACACAAACGTAAAGGCACCACTATGTTATATGCTACTGTTACTTTGGTTGCGCTTTCACAGCCGTCCATTTGACAAAAGAAAGTGCCAAAGCGAATTTGGTGCCACCCCGTGAGCTAGACGGGGTATGCATACCGGCCTATATTTCAGTCCGCTTATCATTTATTTTAAAGATAAAAAGCTTCAAAACGTAAAAAAAACGCAAATTCAGCTAGGAAATTTTCCCTGACGATGATGAAAAGAGTTAGGGGGGATGGGGGAGGATGGGGGAAATTGGAACATTTTTGTTAGAACTAAAACAGTATCGACTTACGGACTTTTAACCAGGAAGGTAAGAGCGCACGTTGAAATTTATTATATTCATATTATTTGTGTTTATGTAGTGTACAGTAAAACAGAACCACTACTGCCCTTCAAGTTCAAAATTTGACAGTTATCTAACGCCTTGCTAGCCAAAAAGTTCATTGTACAGAAAGTACTGTGAGCTTTGTGGAATTTACACGGTGCATTTGTTTTGTTTCTCATGACGACTTTCCTGGACCTTTTCCATAGCAGATTCAACAATTTTCTAAGGTTTTGCATATGTTTTTATCTTATTTTTAAAACCAAGCTTGGACAATTTTTTCATTCGAATTTCAGGATTTCGTACTTGTAGTCCAATCTAAAGGTCTCTATTCACTCCTAAAATGGAAATCGGCAGTTTCTCTTCAAAAAGTGAGCTAGTGTGAGACGGCCTTAGCCAAGATCAATACAAGACTATTTCAGCAATCGAGCATTAAAACGTTGATATTTTTGTCCTCGAAAGACAGAACGTTATCATATCATTAGTTCTTTCGAAAATACTAGAGTTCTTGTCAAAAAAATTAATGAGCTGGCCAGCAACAAGAAACTCATACAAAACCCACTCATTCCTGCTCTTTGAAGTGCACAATGTTACATTTTGTGTTTTAGTTTTCGTGCTTCCCTCTCTCGGAGCTCTCTCCTCAAAATCTTGCCGCTAGGGTTCTTGGGTATCTGATCCACAAACTCCACCCCTCCCCTCAACTTCTTGTAAGGTGCCGCTCTTGTGGCCACAAAATCTGCCACCTCCTTCTCGGTGATTTGTCCTTTTTTCACCACAATTGCCTTGGGAAGTTCCCCACTGGAGGGGTGCGGTATTCCTATCACTGCCACGTCCGCGATCTTGGGGTTGGTCAGCAGTAGTGCCTCAAGTTCTGCCGGGGCCACCTAACAGTCAAGAGAACATTGTTCACCTTCATATTTATCCCTGTGCCACTGGATTTTTCTAACTGCCACATGTACATGGACATATTGACTCAGAAGGCATTGCCTTTACTCTAATATTCAAGACATTGTCTTTACTCTCATATTGCCACGTTATAGCTTGAATTTCACAAAAGAAATAGTTTCAAGAGCAAGCACTACGTATCCGAACAACCAGTTGCACTTACATGTATAGAAACTTTAAAAGCTAGAACACCAACATCTTTTCCCGAACAAAGTGGCACATGTAAAGACCAGCGCCTCTTCCCAGTTTTAGTAGTGTTTTAAAAGCGGACGAGAGTCTGTGACCCCCCTGGACGCGACATTAATCCATCGCAGGTTAGGTCCCTAGTACAAGCTTGTATTCATTTACAGTAGAGTCGACTGAAGCAAATAGGTCTTGAAACTGACTGTTTAAGTTAGGGACAAATTGCTCTCAAATACTACTGTAGGGGGAAAATGCTTTGCATACAAGAACAACTTTCAAACTCATCAAGAATGTATTTTAGCCGCTAAATCTTTTTGATATTTTGACATTTTTGACCTTTTTTATCTCGCCATATATTAACAAAATCAAAATTTTACAGTGGGGAATTTATTTAATGTTAAGGAATTTAATATCAATTGTTTCTTTTCACTTTCTTTCAGCTTGCAACTTGTTGATAGATATAGAAAAAGTGGTTAAGAAGCAAAAATGCTCCCATCAGCGAAATTGTAGGAGCGTTTAGAAAAACCTTCGGGCCAAACGCCCCTATCAAAACGCCGCTATATCACAATACCCCTGTATCATAAATGTCGTTTAATTGTGAGGGGTGAGAGCAAGTCGAGAAAAGTGTCGTGATCAAGGACACCACAATGATTGAGCTTGACTCACAACTTGTGGGCTACAAGCAACACACTTGACAAACGCACTGCTAGCGTTGCAATGAGAGAAAAGGCACCATTTCAAATAGTTAGTTTGTTGTTACCTGAAAAGCGTTGTACTTGATAAGTTCCTTTATCCTCCCCACAATGTAGAAATGCTCGTCGGCATCATAGTGGCCAATGTCGCCCGTGTGAAGCCAGCCCTGGCTGTCCACAGTCTTAGCGGTCTCTTCCGGTCTGTTTAAATACCCTGTGTCACAAAACACAAACAGCAACAATGTCAAATCTGAAATGGTACAATACAATACAATACAATACAATACAATACAATACAATACAATA
>JAOBYH010029451.1:0-12470 GCA_025403525.1 Umimayanthus kanabou | reverse complement strand
TTTGGAGCATGTAACCGAATAACAGGTTAGATACATGAGTGGGTGGACAATAGACGGGTAAATTGAGTGGTTTAAGAATTTTTTGAACATAATAAAATTTTAATACAATCTAAAATTCGAATAGAGAGGGCGAGGGGTTGAGCCAATGAAAGCCTAGAGAAGGCAGTATGCAGGTTTTACTTGTAATATACTCAGTGAAAAGAGCACAACCTGTTAGAGTTGTAGAGCAAACCGATTTATATATATGTGTTAGAGCAAGCAAGCTTTACCTGTTTCTCCATTTCCTTTTCGTTAGCGCTTCGCACACTTTCTTGAAGTTCTTCTTCATCTAAAATCCCCCTTTTCTGCAAAGAAAAAAGCACAGTTAATTTGACATTTACTTTTTCAATCATCTTCAACTACTCCCCTATCCATGTCTGTGCTATGTATGTCCTATTTTCCCCATCTAATCTAGTTTCTACTAAATAGAAACTGAACAGATATGCAACCCACATACATGTACAGTCTGCTCCGACGAAGGGCTAACGCTCGAAACGTCAGCTACACACCATATCCCACAGGCGAAAAACATACCATATCAACCTTTGTTGATCAAACCCGTACACATACATGTACACCTCCCAGTTGGTTAACCAGCTCAGCAGGTGGAGCGGCTGTCCAGTAGCCCAAACTGGTGGTGTACGTGGGTTTAATTTACATTTCAATTAAGTATTTTTCAGAACAAGATGAAAAACAGGAAAAATATATTCAATGGTATTCAATTTTCATATTCAATTTTCATGCCTATTTTATAGATGTGGTGGAAATGGTAACGGTAAGGCCCATGCTTGCCGTAATGTGGGGCACAATTTTTTTAAATATATAAATCTCTAAAAATATTGCAAAAAGCAGAAAACCTTTTATCCTTGAGTTTCATCACCTACTATAGCTTGGACGAGGTTCAAAATTTTACGGGATTGTTCGCTAAACGCTCGAGACGAAAACACGAAAACCAAAATCGGACAGGCATACGCATAACGCAAGCATCTACTTTCAACATTAAATGATAAAATTATGTTTGCAACATTCTTCAGTGAGTTCAAAAAGGCAAGCGTTCCCTGTTACTTTTGCAAAATATTGCAAATATCCAGCCATTTTTGACAAACATGAAGCAGCTGGATGTCTGTCACTCAATGTGTAAGTAACCATTCAGCTTGTAAGAGTCACGTCAGCATTTCTTCCATGCGATAATTGTAAACACAAAGCAACCAATGAGCGCAAGCGTAGTATCGGTACCATTTTTACAACTTTGGTTAGTATTACATCTTGCAGTGGTCATTACATTTTGCAGAGTAACATATACATTTCTGTTGAAGCTAACGTTCTATTGACTAGTCTCGTGCGCTTGCACCGGTAACAATACGGTAGTCTTCACCATAGTGAAATCCAATATGTCTGACAGTGCCTAACAAAGGTTCATGAACACTGCTCGTTGGTTTTCTCTTCTCTTTTACTTTTTCGAATTCCTGTAAAAGATAGATGAAACGGAAAAAAAACACAACAGAAGACAGAACAACACTGCAATATGCACGGTTTGAAAAGGTCTGACCTCGCTTTGGCTGTTCAAATTGTGGTCCGACACATTAAACTTCGTTTACAACCAACGAAAGAAAGTGTCATAAATAAAACTAGAAGTCATCCCCTAAACACCTTTGGCGTTTAGTATTGCGCCACTCGTAATGCGTCTTGTAGCTTTGCAGACGGGAATATTTCTTGACTGAATAGCTACAGTGTATGTATACATACCTTTCCTTAGCTATGTATGTATACAGTGTATGTATACATACATACCTTTCCTTAGCTACACGTGAAAGCTACACGTAATGTATCGATAACAAAACACGAGGAGTACTTACCTCTCTGTAAAGAGTACTTATGCTGGCAGATGACAGCAGTTGCTTTATGATGACAGACCCGCGCTCCATGTCTGAAGAGAAAAAGAAGACAAGCAAGTCTGTTTCAATGTTGTATACGCTATGTTCTAGCGCAAAAAAATCGAAGAGTATAGTGAGAACAGGAAAGAAAAGATTAGAAGGGAAGGGAAGAGAATAATAAAAATGCATGGAACGAAACGGAACATAACAGAATCGGGATAGGGTTTGGGAACAGGGGTAGGTGAGCAGTTGCCCGGAAATCAACAAAGAAGACTAATAGTTTGATGCATGAACAACTAGAAACGTGTAGAAGAAATTTGCGTAAAGCTTGGTTCACACAAGCGATGGAAGCAGAAGCTGAGACGGAAACAGGGACAAGAAGAATCCTTACGTTCTAATGTGAACCATGAAAACGGAGACGGAAGCACAAGCGGATGCTCGACGGAAGCGGAGACGGAAGGAACGCATCGTTCCTTTTTCTTCCGTCGCATCTTCTGCTTCTGTCGAGCTTTCGTCGCAAACTTCGAAGTGTGAACCAGTAGTGACAGAAGCGCAAGCGGAAGGATGAGCCGTCTCCGTCTCTGCTTCCGTAGCTAGTGTGAACCAAGCTTAATAGTTAGTTTATTACCAGAACTCGAGGAAGTCTCGTCACCCGACTTGTGTGATTTCCGCTTCAAACTCTGTTTAGCCTTCTTGTAGTCAGGAGGAGGATGATAAGGGGGCGGGGATGTTTCCCCTCTGTGGCTTCCTGTGTCACTGTCGTATCCCATCTTAACCGACGAATCAGTGAAAACACTGTCCTCGTATTCCATGTGTGGCTCCGAGAGGACATCACTATCTGCCTTCATAAAGATGATTGAATGTCGGGGATGGCCTTCCAAATATCCCACTCTCTCATCTTTGTACTGCGTGTACAGCGTTGGGGACTGCAGCACCTTTTCGTGCTCATAATACGGAAGATGAGCATCATGCTCTTCCTCCAGTGTAGAAGGCACTTGATCCATCAATTCTTGTCTTTCTCGATTCAGTTCGAAGGCTTGAGTAGCCTCTACCCGGTCACCTGGGCTGTGTGGTAACTGGACTATCAATGGATGGCTTTCTCTGTTATGTTTATTTGGATGCGTCGGTAATTTGTCGTTGTAACCGTATGGGTCTGGCGATGAATTATTATTATACACCTCAGGCCTGTCCTGATCCATGTGTGAAGTAAAATTTAGTCTATGCTCTTCAATAGTGTCCGAGACAAATTCATGAGGATATTGTGAGACGTTTTTAGTTTCAGGACCCGAGTCTTCATCTTTTTGCATGTACCACTGCGAAGTTTCAGGCTCCGCCTCTTGGTAAAGAAACTCTTTACCTGCAGTTGATGAATTCTTCTTGTCAGCATTACGATATTCCTTCATTACTTCAGCACTGACTCGGTTGTTTCCACCTTTAGTTTGATGTGACAAGCACTGAAGCTGTCTGTTACCATTCTGGTCCGCGGTTTCTAATTGCTGAGCAACACCCGTTTTTCTTTCATCCACTTTCTTCCCAACTGCATTGTCATGATGATCGACAGAAAATCCTGGACTAGTTGCTTCTGGCGCACGTTTTGCAACAATACCGAACGTCCTTGCCATCTTGAATGAATCTAAAGGTAATGATCTTTCGTTATCAAACACTTTTGGTTGGTCAGATCGAGAATGATATTCAGCACCTTCAAACATAACATCACGGAAATTAGGTTGCTCGTTACTATAACGAAAAGGATGGTCTCTAGGCTCCATCGTTTCTGACTGAAATCCCGTTTGGGCAACCTCTTCACCACTGAAGGCTTTTTTACTCTTCAACGTGACTACTTCAGCTCCAGGGGCTTCTTTGCTGTTATCGTAAACATTTACATCATCTTGTTTTTGGTGGTAATTTGCAACGAATCCAAACTGAGACCCTGGTTCCTTTTGCCCACCTTGTTGTTCGTGGAGACGTTCGTCAACAATAATTAGCTTTTCATTTACTAAACCCTCTTCAGAGCTCGAGACTTGACTATCGAGGTCCTCATAGTTTTTCTGAACGGCTAAACGAAGTTCAGAATGGTTTGGTTTGTCATAGCTCTTGGTTCTTCTTTCAAAGTTTAGATCGCCCATTTGGGGCCTCTTCTCAACTGTAAAACCATTTGCTTTTACTACGTGATCTTCTTGGTTAGCAGCAACACTCTTAACAGAAAATGAATTACCATCTCCATTCACTCTTGAATACCCGTTACTATGTATCTCACCCGTAATACTTCGCATTCTTGGGTTAAGATAGTTCACGGTTGGCTTCTCAAACGTCGAATCGTTTGTAACAGTGGAGGAGAGACTTTCTGTTGATTCACTCAGATACCCATCATAGCGTGGCAAGGGCCGCTGTTCCTTCTCCTTCCTAGCAAAGTAAACTCCGGTGATGCCAAGGTGCTCTAAAGCACCATTGACCTCTCTGTCAACAAGCTGTGCCCTTATTCCAGGACGCATACACAGCGGTAACAGAACAGATATGAGAATATCACTTTTGCCCAGAGACACAGCCATGTACACCATAAGGTCTACATCTGGGTCCTGAGATTCCACTTCGGGAACATCAAAGAGAGCTTTCAGCGTCTTCAGAAGTCTCATTTTGTTCTTGTAAAACTGAGAAAACGTTGTCTTGATCTTCAACCATAGGGGGAAATAGCCACATTCTGTGAACAAAATAGAAACAGCCAGTTGGTTACTGAGTATCGTTTTGGTATGTTGAATGTTCATAAACACTTTTCAAACGAAAAATGTCTGATAATACTTCAAGTGAGTAATGGCTAGATAAGACCAAATACATGCCAATGGCAATTATGGTATATCATTAGACCAAATAAAAAAAACAAGACTGTTTGATAGCTACAACCGCTTTAAAGATATAGCCATTTGACGTTTTACATTACAGTATATGCAAATTCAGCATTCTGGCTGGTTGAAGTGGACCACGACCATAAAGACATCTGAAAAAGTACAAGAATTCAACTAACAGTGCCCACACTTATAGAACTTGCTGGTACAAATCAAAACTGTATCATATATCATATATATATGAGCGAAACGACTGTAATTACACGTGTCAGTTCGCCCACGAGTCAGTTCGACCACTTCCAGTTCGCCCACGTGCCCACGTCCCATAGTCGTTTCGACTGCATCCTTTTAGTCAGTTCGCCCACGTCCTCTAGTCGTTTCGCCTACGTCCCCTAGTCAGTTTGGATGATTTACTTTTGCGAGCGAAAGAACTGGAATTCTAAAGCACATTAGTCTATATGCAATTACATGTGAACGCCGACCCTTCGAGTTCAGGGTGTAAGCAGAAACAAACTTGAGTTTTGTAATCCTTGCATGCAACAATTTAGGAATGGCGAGTATAATTAGAGACGCGTTATCATAGTTCTATTGTTAGTTCTCTGGCTTCTGATTGAACGCTTACACTGTACTCTGATTGAACGATTACACTGTTCTGATTGAACGATTTTTATTTTATCTTTACTGTGATTGAACGATTTCGATCCGCTTTGTGCTTCATGGTCATGTATTTTACACTGTTCAGCGCGAACGTAATTATCATGGCAGCGCAACTCAAACTTGTTGGGCGCATTCTTCACTTGCGCAAATTTCTTCTTATGAATTTGTGTGAATAAAGTCTTTCCGGCACTTTCTACGTTAAGTGAAACAATAAACGATTAAAGTTGAACTTCAATTCCTTCAAAGCACTACCGAAATGGCCCTTGTAATTGTTTAGTCTTCAGATCTCGAACCGATTGGGATCGATGGCCGCTCAGCCAGCGGCGAATATACGAATTGACCGTTATTTATATTTGTGACTTGTGTTTGTACTCTGTAATGGGTATGCTATCCTCCAAAGCAGCCGCTTTGTTTTCAGAAATAAGGCGGCGCTTTGGAAGGCTGTTGTTAAGCGTGTCTACGTCAAAAATTACACATTTATTATTATTATTTTATTAGATTTGACTACCAGTACGAGTTTGACTACGAGCTAGAACGACTTTTTCGTACGACCAAATTCTTGACAGGATATCGTAAAATCGTTGTCGGGTCAAATATCGTGGCCGTCCTCCTGTTTACTACGAGAATTCAACTGAAGATCCCGTAGTCAACATTACGAGTTCAAAAGTTAAGAAGTGGTACTCGTTGTCAAACTCG
Source organism: Umimayanthus kanabou (assembly GCA_025403525.1). Lineage (NCBI taxonomy): Eukaryota > Metazoa > Cnidaria > Anthozoa > Zoantharia > Parazoanthidae > Umimayanthus > Umimayanthus kanabou. The sequence goes on along the minus strand of JAOBYH010029451.1, from coordinate 6,364 downwards.
TACTCGTAGTCAAATCTAAAGGTCGCTAATAAGATTGTAGGCGAAAGGACGAGATAACGTAGGCGAACCGACCAAAAGGACGTGGGCGAAACGACTAAGGGACGTAGGCGAAACGACCAGAGACGTGGGCGAACTGGACGTGGGCGAACTGACACGTGGGCGAAATGACTATATATATTTGAAAATTCATTTTGCCATCATGATGTCAAATATTAACTAAAGGAAGATTGCTTAATTGATAGCTGTCAATCATGTAGAAGCTAATTAAACTAAACAAACTAAATAATTTTTTGTTGAGTTTTAACACTAACCCAAACTTCATTATCTCTCTTTTTGTCTCAGGAGGGCCTCAATTCAACCACCCCCCTGGATTCCGTTTTTCTGAGAAGGATGGGATGGGAAAAAAACGCACAATGACATTGTTTCCAAATTTTAGTTTCACTATTTTGTGCTATTGTCAAAATATTGCTTTTAAATGTTTGGTCAGTTATTTATTTGAATGAAATCTCACTTAACAGTTACCACAATGTGTACTATTTACATGCAAAGTTTGAAGTGTATCCATAATTAATTGGATTAATTAAGGAGAGGGATTCTGATTGGTATAAATGTAGCCCCTCCAGAAAAGGAAGAGGTGGTACATGTAATAGACGATCTGCGACAAGGGAACACATGTCTATGAATTGGGGGGCATATGTTTGGGGACCACGAAATCAGATATGAAGGGGTGGACTTAGATCACTAAAAATGAAATGAAAAACCTATTTCATTTCTATAGAGTCACTTTGAGTAAATGGAGCTAAAGCAGGGAAACAAAGACACTGAGGAAGCTGCATTCCCACCCTCCCCCCTCCCCCCATACCACCCCAATTTTGATACTTCTAGTTTAATATCCACAACCAATTTAATGATTCAAGGTCAGGGGGAAATCATATAACTGTAAACTAGTACAATACTTGCAGAACAACAAGGCTTATCAACAGTGCACACCCAAAGACTTTGCTAACACTGAGCTGGACATAAAAAAACGGCATGCAGAAGGTGTTGCAAAATTGCTTCAAACAGCCACAAGCACATCAATTCACAAAAATAAGTGTACCATTGACTGAGAATCAAGGATTGACTGAGGACCATTTTTGCATAACTTTGGTACAGGTGTAAACATGTATCTCATTTGAGCTGCTTTTTAAAATGTTAAATATTAAGATTTAACTTGTATTTGCTCAAATCACATAATAAGAAAATTATCATATTTAGCGGTAGTTATTCTTAGTTTGCATGTGAGTTCACCACAACTAAAACTAAGTGATCTTTTGTGCCTTTGGTTTCTGTATTTTTTCAGTCTTTATGTACTGAGAAACATCTTTTTTTCTGGTTTAAAACAAGCATTTTTGCGGCATCAATGCAAACCAAGAATGTAGGGACTGTACAGCTACTTTGTCATTGGGGTGGGGTCATATAATAACTCGGAGTTGGAGGAATAGAGGAAGTGAAGATAGCTGTATATAGTTTTCAAAATATTGAGGGAGGGGGAAGGGGCCTGAATAAAGAACCTCTCCCCCCACACACACACCCCTCCCACCCCATGCAAGTCTCTGCAGTGGAGATAATTGTTCCCAATAATTTATGTTAGTTAAGTGGTGAGCGAGGATTTGCAAAAAACGTCACTCTCTTTAAAGATCATCATAGTCATTACTCAGCAAACAATGAAACTTAATAAAAGAACAAAAAATATTATGTTACGAACACCTTCAGATACTTTTTAAAAAGTATTACTATGTTTCACTGAAAATAAAACATTTTTTTTTATAAACACCTGCGCTTTTAACCAAAAATGAAGCCATATAATAAGAATCGCGGAACTGCACACATTTTGGGAATCCTACTTATGATCATCTGATTGAGACTGCTACGACTTTTTGTCTCATTTAAGTCTGTTGACTTCTCAGCTGCTGCAACAATTCAAACACAAATGAGTAAAAAAATTATTTACAACACAATTCAAGAACGATCGCAATATAGTTCAATGACACGCAAATATATCATTAACATTATTGCTCTACTTACTTAACTACGTTTTATAATAATACTAAGAACTATATGCAATTACAAATGAAATACATATGACTATGAATGAGTGACAATCAGCGAGAAAACTACACCACTTATGATTTTCAAAGGTTAAATTTTTAAAAGTACATATCGATATAGAGTCTAATTTGTTTTCATTATGGCCTCAACTCACCAGCAACTCTTGTATCCTCCATTAGCACATTATTTGCTCTCCACTCTTGCAAATTGCGAAGCAAATCAAAACAGTTTATTTTCCGTAATAATCGCTCCAACACTTTCAGGTTGTCCCTTCCGTAGTACAAATCCAACACTGCAATCAGTGTTTGGCCATCTTGAATTTGATTCAAAGTGTCTTGTTTCACATCTTGCCGAAGGAATTGGATCATGTGGCGAACTTCAGCGAGGGTTAAACTCTCCGATACACTAGCTTTTATTTCTCGGAGAGGCTTCAATATTTGCTCTTCCAGAACACGTCGTTCGCCTCGAAGCATATCCACGTCAATTTCGCTGAACTGCGACGTCATGACGCAAATTCCTTGGAAACTTCTGTCCCGAGGTTAAAATTAACAGCTCATGGTCAAAACAGTTCCCAGAAGTTTGTAGTAAACTCCAATTGATTGACTCCAACTTTAACGCTTACGTGCGGCGTACAATGTTTTCCTGTTTGCCCACTGTCCAGACAAGCTCACATTGCCAAAGGTCAAAGTCAAAAAATTATCCAAATTTTCATGAAGACAGTCTTCGTTCAGCTCAAAGTTTACCTTGTAAATTATTGTCTTTTGACGAAGCTCTACTCCAAAGAGTCTGTCTATCAAGGAAAAAGCCCAAAATATAAACTTGAAGTTGAAAGTCTTCTTGTATCGACTTCCAAATGTATCTCCTGATCTTGCATTACTTATACGTTACGCTAACAACTCCTCCAGCGGTTAATATCTGGTTAATATTCGACCTGGTGATGATGTCAATATGGTTATTAAACACCTCTGTCAACAAATTAGTGACACTCAGCGAGTAGCTAAGGTGGTCTGTGCTGTGAGCGTTCGAAGGTATTCCTGGAATCTAGGTCAATCTAAAAACAACATGAAACTGCAAACTTTGCAAAACAACCAGAAATATAAATTCGACCAGTTTGAAAGCACAGGTCATGCTCCATTGGGTCGAGTGGGGTGTTTGTTGATCCTTGTGTGTAAATTACCATTCATTATCCGTAAACAATTAGAATGGTATGCTTCGGCCTCAGTCTTGTTAACTTTCTTTACAAGTTACAAATGAAATAAGTTTGGTAAAATTACTGCTTTCTAATCTAAAGATAATCCCATGAAAACTCAAACAGGAAAGGAAAACAAACAAGCAAACCAAAATTCTGAAAACTCTCAGAGAGAGACTAGAAACTAGTTTCCAGTTCTCCGCATAACCGATCGTCGAACGGTGCAAACGCCTTACTGTTGTTGTAAACAAAATGGTCAAAACAGAATACTTTCCTTTTGAAATGTCTGTGTTTGTTTAACAACAGGTATTCTCACACTAGTGTAACAATTCGTATAATTATGTAGAGAATATAACCGAAATGTCTACATTGGAATCGAAGAAATCGAAAAGAAACAAAAGATAGAATCGAAGGCGAAATTTGACAAGTTCAACTCGCAGTGTGTTCTTCGATCTCAGATCTGTACATCACATCACTACATGCACCGAAATAATTACGCGCTAAAAGAGTAAAGTGTCAAGGTAGGGTGATCAAATACAACTGCAAGAATAAATTGTTTACAGACTTTTATAGCAATATTTTGCATTCACTTCAAGATTTCTCTCTTAACCTACATCCTACGTGCACAGGCTGCAGCCCGCACCTGACCTGATGGATTATTGCAATTGGTCAAAATATGATTCAGCCAAAAGCAAAGACAGAGAGATCAGTGCCAGACCCATAGAATCTGCAAGCTCAGATTCACTGACTCTTCTTGATGTCGACAATTCTGAAGGCTCTGATGAAGAAGCGGAAGGGATGCTTTCTCCAAGGCAACTGACGAGTATCAATTTTCAATCTCTCATTGGTCATACAGACGAGGTTATACTTATAGTATGAAATGTCTTGATTAATATATTCTGATTCACCATGTAATTTGTTGAACGCATGTTTTAATTTTGGCAATAAAAGCTTTTTGTATTGTTAGGTTTCAAAATATCTATTTGATGTGCCAGGTGTGCACTGTATTTCATCATATGAAACAATGGAAGAGGTCTTTAAATGGTACCGTACATCCAACAGAATTCTGAAAACCTTGCAAAGTTTGATTCCCATATGTTCTAATTGCTTATAAAATAAATTCTTAAGGGTACTCATTTGCTCAACATTACTAGTTTTCATAATTTAAGGCTCAAGTGCCTGGGCTCACAATAAAAATGCTGCAGTGCTTGCATGCTTGCAAAATTTTTATGGCTTATTATAAAGCATCCTACATGTATACTTTGTATATATACAAGATAATCATTATATACAAGTTGTAACTGGGGCCATGAGAAAATTGATTTGTTAACATGTGCTTATTATGGACATTAAGGGCTGGGGGAGGGAAGTCTTACAAATATTAATAGGGGTGGATGTTAGGAAAAATATATTTGAAACACAAGCAAAATATTTGAAAAGTATTGCTCTTGAATACAGAACTTCAACAAATTCTAATTACAATCATAAAAAATTACAATAACACCATCTTAATATCAAATTAGAATATTACAATGTATGCTGGAGTTTCACGATTGCATATTTTTTTTACTGAATCTAATAGTGAAAAAAATGTAATTGGATGTTAATTAGGAAGAGGGGGGCTGCAGGGTCGGTAATTAGTTCGAATTCATTGTGTCTGGTAGGCCTAGGTGTTGGGCATTTACAGGACAGTGCTTTCTTGATGGATCTGACTTACTGTATAATTATATATATACATGTAGCTATAGGAATGCTGCAGGACATTTGTCAGACACAGGTAGTTTAACTTGTTTATAATTTCTTTAAATAACTGGGCTCAGGTGAATACCGTTGCATTCTCCCCTGACTGGAGCAAAGTCGTAACAGGAGGTGACGACTCTTTAGTGAAAGTTTGGGATACAAAGACAACAAAAGTGCTTTTTACAATTGATAGCCATACTGGTATGTAAGAACTAAATGTAATTATAGCTGTATTATTTAAATAATTTGTATTACCAGCAAAAGCTTTGAATTTAATATTTAATGGTCCTGTAAATAAGGGTATTCAGTAGGAATTATATTATTAATTGTAATTTATTAATTTGCTTGTTAGTCATTGTGTCAGAAGCTCATACACTGTACAACTAGTTCTAAGCATTGTTAAATTAAACTTGGCCTTCATTTTTTCAAATAACTCAATAAAACGGCCACAGAATGGTGTAGAAATCAGCACAAGACACGTTCAAGGAAACCACACATTTGAGGAGTACTTCAACTTATTTCAACAAAGATATAATTATAGCAGTTTACTGGCATTTTTAGAGGATTCAGTTGATGAATTTCCCAATCACCTGACACATCCTTTCATAAACTTGTCCCTTGCTATATATCAGCTAACCCTGCATACACAACATTGGTCATTCAAAGAACGAGCTAGAAAAAGTGGTAAAATGCATTAAAATGTTGCATTATAACCTTTGGTAGCGTGGGGGTTAAAAGAGGATATTTTGTTGTCAAACAGGTGCAGTGAAGTGTGTTTGCTTCTCACCCAGTGGTGAAATGTTTGCATCAGCTTCATACGACCACACAGTGAGGGTTTGCAACAGCTGTACAGGAACTGAAATGTTCCTCCTCAAAGGTAAGTCAAAGCAACTTTTATGATCAAATTTAAAGAAAAATATTGAAAAAGACTTTTGCAAATAATTTTGTAAATCTATTACTGACATTGTTTTCATATGATTTCAGTATCATATTGAATATATGGTGCCCATGTTTTATTCTCTTAATTTATTTGGATACATGAAATTATTCTTTTTTTCTCATTTTGTAACAGGACACACCCACAGTGTTGAGACATGCTGTTTCTCTCCTGACTCAAAGTTTTTGTGTTCAGGATCCTGGGATAATTCTGCTATTGTTTGGAACATGAAGGTAGCTTTGACATTGGCACATTTTCAATTAAAAAAGAGTTTTGAGTATTTTGTAAGGCCAGATTAAATCTATTGACACTCTAATGACTTCCTTAAAACAACTTTACTACAGCCTGAATAGAGAGCCTGAGGTACTTATATTACTAGCTATGCAGCCTAAGTGGGATATTGGGGG
>JAOBYH010029340.1:0-12471 GCA_025403525.1 Umimayanthus kanabou | reverse complement strand
CTGGAAAGACAATTACTAAGGATCTAGGTGCTAATTGACAGGGATTTTTTCTTCACAAAATTAGAGGTGATTAGTGAGTGTTTCCCTGGGTACCAAACACTCAGGGGAATGATTTTCTTAGTAGATACCAAATCAGTTAATAAGGTTTACAGAATATAAAATTAAAAACGAACATGCGATCGCGGTTGTAAGTAGAATGAATGAACTATAGCGGAAAACAAAATGTTGCGTGGGGAATTGGTTATTAACGTTTATGATGATAAATTCATAGTTTCAAAAACAATTGCCAAGGATGGAAGAAAATTACTCTTCCATTATGCCAATTATTTAGAATTGGACAAAAAAGATGTAATTAATTGAAGGTTTGCGAGAGACAAAAAGTGCGAAATGAAAGTGTGAAAAACACTATCTTGAATATAGTTATTTGTCCAATAGAAGGAGGAAATTGCTATGATACAGAAAGGAAGAACGAGAGAAAAGGAAAGTATATGTTCAATTAACAAACACAGGAATTAGATGGAACGACAGCGACAGTGTGCTTGAGAAATCTATTTTTGATTTCGCAGTACTAAAGTTTTCTCCAGTAGTTGAGGTTTTTGCAGTTTTGAATAAGATTGTAAGTAAAATGTGTTGGAGCTGAAATAAAAAAGTTACAAAAAAAATCTTTGGTTAGGTTCGATAAATTAACACCTAGAATTAACTGCCGTGTATCCCGTCCGGCCGTGTTACCAATCAGAACAGTACGACAATCAATTATACAAAGATGAAATCGTTAGTTACTTGATTGAAGTTTTTGATCAAACAGTCGAAGGCTAAAACAGAAACTGTTCGAAGTTAAACGGTCATTCTGCACTGTTTGTTTCGAAGTAAGAGAAACAGTACATAATAAATGAGAGAATTTTGTTATTGAAGAAATGTCAGTGTTGTTAACAATGTAATTTGGATTACATTAACAGTAAAGAGAAGACTCTAAGTCGTTTCTGGAAACAAAAGCTTTAAAATATAATTCTATATAGAATTGAAAAAGTTTTTTTTTTTGTTCTATAAAACAGAGCTTGTCAGTTTAAGAAAGGAATATATTCGTTCACTGATTATTATTGTCATCAGTTTTGTCTAATGAGCAACGTATAAGATCAATAAAGAAAGGGTTAGTCTAATTGTGAGTTTGTCGCCATTCAATATTGATAAAGCAAGGGATCACACACTTGCGACTAATATGTAATAAGTAAAAAGATAAAGAAACTCATCTACAGAATTTGGTAAAAGATGCAAAAAATAGGTGTCATTAAAATTATTTTTGCGTTATTAAAATTATTATTGCGTAATTAAAATTATTATTGCGTAATTAAAATTATTATTGCGTTATTGAAGCCCAACTCACTGTCCAGAGCCGGGTACAATTCAAATCTTCAATCACTGAATGATCATTTTTTGTAATATGAAACCATCCTTAAGTTTGTTAACAAAGACCGAGAAGAAACATTTTCATACAATAAAAGAAAACTATATATAATGTATTGCTTGGAAATATTGAGTTGGAGGACGATTGGGGGTTTGGGTGGAAGTTGAGTGTTGGGGTTGGGTTCATTAGCCGCCAGTGGTTTTGTTCACTTTAATTTTTAAAAAAAAAATTGTTAGACGAGAATCATTGCCACTAAAAATAATATTTCTGAAAGAATTGTTTTTGAGAAAAGGGATATAACAGATTAAGATATAGTTTATACAGAGTAAACAAGACTTTACATAGCTCACGATCGGTTAAAAAATAAAGGCCTGCGATTTGCTTAAATTAGATATTTCGTGTTTTGCAATTGGTCAAACAACATTCTTTTCGATAAACTGCCCTGAGAGACGTCACGTGGTAAGCGCTGAAATAATGAACAAATGTTTCGTTTAAACTGTAGTCTGTTGAATTTGGCTTAAAATTGAATTTAGAAAAAAAAAATATAAAAGAAGCGCCTCGTAGCAATTGACAAGCACACCATCAAAAATAAAATATTAAGTTTCAGGTAAAGTTCAGTTTTCAAAATTCGCAGGTTGGCTTGAGAAACCTAATAAAATTATTTTGTCTTTGCAAGTGCTACTCGCAAGTGTAGACATGTTTCTGTCAATCGATTCTCTTGCATCTTTTGTGACGAACCTCTTAAAAATCTATTTCAGATATTTCTCTTATCTCAATATATCATTATGACTAAAAGTTTGTTTGCCACAAAGTAATATTTGATTTTGTAACCGCTATTTGTTCTCAGTTTGCTTCGCGCTTGCAATACTTGCACCTGTTGGTGTCAGAACTCGGTTTCATTCCATTTCGGTTGCAAAGCGCAATATATCTTGTTTACTGTAAAAACACAGCTAATTACTGTTTCAAAGAAACACTTAAACAAACTGCTACTGACCAGTACTCATGTTTATTTATAACAACACATGAATTTATTTCAAATATCCCGCACCAGAAGACCTTGAGCGACGGACAGTATATGAACCCCTTATTATCGACTTCAGTAAATGATTATAAGACATTTCTGTAAGATATTTCTGGTAAATCCTGTTTGCTAGTTGACCCTTTCTCCACGTCGTGTGTAGCTCGTCTCTCTTCAAGGAGGAAGCACTGTGAATGAGAGGGAGAAAAAAAATTCTTTATGTCAGAATAAATAAGGCCTCACTTTTAGCGTAACTTTATAAAATAATATGTTCTAAGACCTCTAACAGGCTTAAGGTGGCTGGGTATTAGCTTTGACATTTTCTGAGTAGTTATAGTTCACAGGGACATGGTTAGAAAGGTAACTGCTATGAAACACAAACTTGGAAAATGGGATAAAAATACGATAATAGAAACTTAGGATATGTTGCTTTTTGTGACAAACATATATAGGTTTCAAACAACACTGAAATATCACTTTTGCCAAGTCTGCTCCAACTCTGATCATGAGAAACTAGAGATTAATGAAATCTGAGAGAGGAGATAGGTAATGTGACTGAGATTTTAGTGAACCGTATTTAAATCAATAAACAGTTGGCTGTCTATCGTGCACACTCGTGTGGAATTCATGCCATGAAAATTTTATGTTCTCATTTACATGTGTAGAACTTAAAAAGCAGCTTTTTCGCAAAATGGAAAGAAGATATTTTGGGTTGTATTCGATCTGTTGTACCGGTACCAAAACTTTCATAGCTGTAAATCTGTAAACTTAAATGTTGTATTCCTCAGTTGCATGACAAGTGTACAGCCACTCGGTAACTGGAAATGATTGACGAGAGACGCGAGACCCAAGGAATAATACCAAGATGCAAAGGGATTGTTTGAAAATAAATTATCCAAATTTTCATTTTGCTTGGCTTATAAGATTAGAAGCCGTATAGCAAGTTTCCGGCCACTTTGATTCGTTAGGTCAAGTTGAAAAGTGACAAGCACTGATCCCTTGCCGCTCGCAATAACTGAACAACGCTCAACGGAGACTACTTTTAGACATTTCAGTTTTTTCATTTGCGTTTTCTACGGCTCTCAGTTAGACACATTTGAACATCTGCAGCTGTACCTCTACGGGTGTCGGAGCTACATACTTTGTGGAAGGTAGTCAAGATCTCTTACAGGAGCAAAATGAAGGTTCTCGACCAAAACAAAAATGCCGGATTCTCTCGAATGAATCCCCATTCGAATAAACGCTTCCCAGAACCTCTTAAAAGAAATAGATATTCGAGGAGAGGTGTGTATTTGAAAGGGGGCGTTTGTTTGAGAGGCGGCTAAATTCAAAAGAAAACTAGACAAAACTGCCGGTGATGATAGTATTTTTGTTGCTTGTTGAATATTGTTAGTTGTTGTGTCTTTAATTTGACACTTGTCGAGTTTCCGTATTTTGAAACATTGATTAATTTTGGCGACAAAACTAAAATAAATTTAAACTTCTGTCGTGTCGAATTTGACTCAGGAGTCACATGCCACAAACACAACCGTCTAAACCAGACTTTTTTTTGTCATCAGCTGAATTATTTTTGTCACTTAATATAACTAACAAACTTGCTCGTGATTTTTGTGTGCTCCTTTGTAGCTCAATTGTCTATTGACGATAAGTTTGTAATTTTCACGAATTGTTGTGACAAGGAAATTGAAATAAAGTAATGTCCTGTTCATTGTTGATTCTAGGTAACTGTAGTATTAAATTTAAATTTACAAGAATTCACAAGAACATAAAAGCCGATCACGCAGTGCTGTAACGCAGTAAGATGAAATGCAACATTCTCCCAATGTGCTTGTAAGTATTGTCAGCAGACAGGTAAGGAGAAGTTAGCAAAACGTTTCGAGCCCACGTACCTCGGTGTCCTTATTGGTTTTCCTTACAAGCCTTGTCCAACAGCTCGTCCATATTTTTAATCAGGTCGCCGAAGTTGCCAATATGAATCACGTGCTTGGAGTCACCCATTGCGATCTCTTTCAACTCGGCGTTGTCAATCTCTTTGCCAACACCAACAGCGATAACACGTACTTTACGACTCTGAAAAAAATATTGTTTGAATTCCTTGGAGAGGGAGAGGTAGAGGGGAAAGACTGGAACCATTCCTAGATACAAAAACTATAACAGAACAAAAAAAATATATTTGAATTCCTTGGGAGAGGGAGAGGGGAAGACTGGAACCATTCTTAGATACAAAAACTATAACGGAACAATTTTACCACATCATAGAGAAAAAGAAAGGAAAACGCAACATAGAAGAACTGCAGTCAAAAATTAGCTAAACTGTCTATTAAATCATTCCTCCGTCCCAACCACAGCTTAAAACTGAGTATGCGTATAAGTATGTGTGTGTATAATAATCAGATGCATATTATGTGTACTTCCCTAGAACTGGTAAACCTGGAACTGTCTACCAACTTCTTTTGTTTCTACCTCTGACATTAAAGAATTGAAGTCCTCCGCGCCATTCTCTGCATCCCAGAAATCGGAGTCTGACGACCCCCCCTCCCCCCCTGGTTATTAGCGGAAGCTAACCTTTGGGAACACTGTTTAAGAATATGAGTATATGTATGTATATGTATACATGTATGTGTGCGTGTACGTGTATGTGTATGTATATATATATGTATATACAATTGAACAATGTGCCCTCCCGGTTATATATATATATATATATATATATATATATATATGTTTATGCGCATGTGCATGTGTATGTGTATGTATACCTGTGCGTGTGTATGTATGTGCATATATATGTTTGTATATGTATATCATATCGGTGAGAGTGCACGTGTGTGTTTATAACAAAATCGATAAAGTAGACGCAGTTGACGAATATATTTGCTTACCGAAAAGTCTTTAGTAACTTGTGTGAAAGGAATTGATCCAGGGTTTGTGTTTCCATCTGTGAGCACAATCATCACGTTGGTATACTTTCTATCAGCGCCACTATTAAAGAACTTGTTGAACCCGAGAAGCATCCCCAGGTCAGTGCGAGTTTTGCCTTTATAGAATTTCAATTTTTCTGCAAAACTTTGAAGGTAGGCCAAGCTTTGACCTCGTGTGGACAGCGGTGTGATACCAAAATACTTGGGGGACTCGTTGTACTGCATGATGCCAACGCGTGTGTGGTCAGGGCCAATGTCGTACTGTGCAAAGAGTTTGGAAAGGAAGCCTCTGATCAATTTGAAGTTTTCCTCGCCAATAGAACCCGACGAATCCACCACAACTCCAACATCAAAGATCTTCGGCAGCCTGCAGGGCGATGGACCTGGAAACAGAATTTGATCAACAGCGGTGTTGTTAACTTTATTAAGTAACAATCCGTACAAGAGGAAGGCAACCTGCTATTGTTCTCTGGCATTTCACTTTTCCCACATTGGAGTGTTTACATTTTCATACTGAAAACATGTTAACCTAATCACAAAATGGTTTTGAAATAAAGGGTTATGAAACCCTCTTTAAACCAACATTTCTTTTATGCTACAATATTTCATCCAATCCTGAGACTCCAAGACAATAGCCAAGAAAAGACTCGAATTTTTTATGTTCCCACATGGAATTTTTGTTGCATTAAAAGTCAGGGGAAACAAGTCCCGTCTTTCTGAAGTATTACTGAAAGTACACTCCAAGGAAACCCAATTACGTAAACCCAAAATGACAGCCCAAATCAATCTTTAAGGAGCTTGGGTTAGAACTAACCAACTTTCCAACAACCGGGCCCTGATTACCCAGCTTTAATTTAATTTAATCTAAATCCTTTTCTTACAACTAATATAGTAAAATAAGAACTTTCTTTTGGCAATCCAAAGCATTAATTTTTTCTTGAAAATGCTTAGTAAATATGCTTCAAATACGGTTGACAGAAACTTGCAATAAGCCCATGGGCTTATATTTAGTCAAAGGCTCGTTTGTTTTAACCGGCTTCTGGCGTGAGCTTGTAATGGAAGGAAGGGGAAGGATCGTCTATATACGAAGGGTTTTTTATTCGAAAATTAGTTGGTAAACAATATAGTGCTGTTAAACTGAGTGCTTTGCTTTCTCCTATTGGAGATAAAAGTGCCTAAGGAGAAATTTAATATGGCTAAAATTGCCAACAGTTTAATAAAACGTTTAAACGCTCCTGGAATTTTGCACAAATGATTGAAAGCGGTGTGTTCGTGTGTGTGTGTGTGTGTGTGTGTGTGTGTGTGTGTGTGTATGTTTATGTGTGTAAGGGGGTATAAGAAGGAAGGGGGGCTTGGTTTGGAAATTTTAGGGTAAGTTGTATGAAAAATCTGTATTTTTAGATCATCTCAATAAAAATTTTACCACCTTCGTCTCAATTGTGTAAGCATAGTATAATAACAAATTTGAGAATGATACACTGATTGCCAAACAGACAGATAATTGTAAGCTTTACAGAAGTGCATCCAAGCTTCTAACATGTTCCAACTATGACACGTACTCTGACAAATTATTTCAAGAACTCAGTTGAAAACAACATAAATACTCAATTCAAGCAATTCTAAAGGTATTAACGGTTTATAAATCTTTAAATGATCTCAACCCTGAGTATCTTAGCTCCAAGTTTACACATACAGTGGAGACATTTCTATATAGCTTGACAGACTGTGTACAAGTGGGCTGTTCTAATGCCTCGCACCAAGTATTTTAAAAACAGTTTCAATTTTAGTGGCTCAGTACCTAGCTGTACTTTGGAATAGCCTACCCTCCGATTTTGCTACGATTTATTCTACAGCAGAGTCTTTGGGATTAGAAAATTTATATACATTTAGAACTACGGTATTCATGGAATGACATGGAACACAAATTTTACTTCATTAATCTACTATTCATTATTTTACGTCTTAGATCAGCACTTGTATTAAGATAGACAATTTACCTAATGATTTCACTGTAGTTAAATGAAGTGATTGATTTGAACTGAATTACTTACATAGTTCTGTGTTACATTCCTTGGTCTCTGTTGCTGGTCCCAGTCCGCTGCAGTCTTTGCCATTCCCTGCTGGTGGGGGATTGGTACAAGTCCTCGTACGGGTCATGACTCCGTACCCACACGTGACTGAACATTTGCCCCAGTCTCCCCACGGCGTGTAGCCACCGTCAGTACTGCAAGCTGGCTTATTGCATTCTTTCGTTTCCTCTGCTGGGCCTGTAGACAAATTAAACGTAAGTGACCTTATTCTGCGCGTGCGCCTGCGGGTAAAGCAAAAAAAAAAGATGAAATTTTCTCATTGTCGGACTTTTAGTCTTGATGACCACGGATGAAAGTTGTCACCCCAAAATCTTGCAACCCACTACGCACGTCATCGTAGCTTCTGTATAACCTTTAACTGGTGACTCCATGCAGAAGGATAGACATGGAGGAGTTCTCCTGGAACGTTTTATTCAGCTATGAAATTCCCACTTGTTTTCTCTTCCTTGCTCTAGACCAACGAAGCATTTGGTTGTGTAAAAAAAGGTGGTGTCAGTTTTCCTTTCCTTGAAGATTCCTGATTAACAACCTTTTAAGATCTTCAAAACAGTCGCTGAGCTCTCCACAGTCGTTTGTGTATTCATGTTGTCCAGGTGGCAGTTTATAGCGCCAAGAGAAAGAAAGCATCTGCCCCAACGTCTACACTCGAGATCGCACAAGTAGCTAGTTATGCTTTTCTTTTTTCCTGTTTCCACACGTTTACTGCTCAATATGATATGGAATCGCCTTTCCGGCTGACAGAATATGCTCGTTTCCCAACCAAAATTGAGAAAGCGTACATTTTCCCGCTGGATAAAAGTTATTCATTGTTGTATGATAACGACTTATCCGTTGTAAAGCTCTATCCAGTCTCCGAACAACTGGCACAAGATTTGAAATATTAAATCTCAACAACAAATAGAAAATCTTTCACAAACTCAAAATGAGATCAAATTAAACAGATTTTCTCCAAATGAAATAATTTGACATTTAAGTTAACGAGATGCAGTAATTTCAGGTGATCCTTCGAAACAAGTTCTCCCTTTTAAAACCGCAAGATCAGAAAACAGTAACAGTCACCTAGGGAAGGTGGGTGGGGTGAAAACAAGACAAGTGGCATTAGCGACAGACCTGTTGAACGTGCGAGGGAATGATGTGACAACTAATAACACTGACATGACAATTAAGTTCGTGTCATGAGTGAGAGAGGTATAACATAAATATATTATAACTAAGTGACAGTGGAACAGATATAACATAAAACACAACGTTCGATTGTACTTCTATCCTTGTGGTTGTGTTTAGAAATAAACGTAAACTATAAAAGGACCACTAATGGCAGTGTTTAGCCTTCTATCTTCAATGAACTGACTCAAGTCTATATTCAGTCAGTATACTTACCCAGCTTGAAACAGTCAGCAACATCTCCTTTGGGGGGAGGGTTGGTGCAGGTTCGGGTAAACGTAAACTATAAAAGGACCACTAATGGCAGTGTTTAGCCTTCTATCTTCAATGAACTGACTCAAGTCTATATTCAGTCAGTATACTTACCCAGCTTGGAACAGTCAGCAACATCTCCTTTGGGGGGAGGGTTGGTGCAGGTTCGGGTAAACGTAAACTATAAAAGGACCACTAAAGGCAGTATTTAGCCTTCTATCTTCAATGAACTGTCTCAAGTCTATATTCAGTCAGCACCATCTCCTTTGGGGGAAGGGTTGGTCCAGGTTCGGGTAAACGTAAACTATAAAAGGACCACTAATGGCAGTGTTTAGCCTTCTATCTTCAATGAACTGACTAAAGTCTATATTCAGTCAGTATACTTACCCAGCTTGGAACAGTCAGCACCGTCTCCTTTGGGGGGAGGGTTGGTGCAGGTTCGGGTTCGTTTCATAACCCCCTTACCACAGGTAACGCTACAGTCGCCCCAGTCTCCCCAGTTAGAGAAACCGCCATCTGTTCCACAAGGAGGCTGGAGAAATTTATAACATTGATAAGTAATGATAAAAGCTACAAACCGTTAAAGCAGTATTGGTGACAATCGGAATATAATTATTAATTATTTTGACACATGACAATTTACCGTAATCCAATTTCAAAATGAAAAAAGATTAGGTTGGTGTTCATGAAGCAGAGTTTATCAATCATTCATTCACACTCTTTGCGGCTAGAGTTGACAAGTGTTAAACGGTTTCAAAACTGATATATAAGTGAAGAAATGCAAACAATTTTTATTACAGACAGAACACTGACAGAGGCAACGCAAAATTATCAACCGCAAATGGATACTTTGTGAAATCAATCAAGCAATCAATTAGTCAATCAATCTGTCAACCAACCAACCAATTTATCAATTCGTTAATTAGTCAATCAATATATCAATCAATCAATCGACCAATCAATCAACTAACTGATCGGTTGATCGATGAATCACTTAATTGTTAATGAGGAATCATCTAACGTTTTTAGAATTGAGGTTTATTTTGATTTGTTTTGCAGGGTGTAACGAATGCCAGCTAAGTAGATTCAGACATTTCCATGTGCTGATTAAGTTGAAAGTCGATGATTGGATCGCATTTGTGGAGGAGTCGTAAAGGGATCTTCGGCTGAGTAGCACTTTCGCTCTCAAATCAAACTTAATTAGTCTTAGTCAATGTGGGCAGTTAATAGCGATAACTCTGTTCACAGAGCAAGTTTTACTTTCCCCAGTTCCACCAAGTTGACGTTTAATCGTTTCGTTTCAGTGACAGTCCCTACTTTCGTTCATTTTCATTGTATTCGCGTTTCACGTCAATTTTTGAGATGGAAACTCATACTCGGGAATAACTCAAACTAAGTTATTTGAAGTTGGCTCTGTGAGCAGTGAAGTTGTAGACATGAGAAGTGATCTTCGCAGATATGAAGAGTTCGAGGTACGAGGCCACTCACGCTAGGGAAGTCAATTTCGGGTTCTAAAAGCCCGTGCGGGCTTCACAGCTCAGTGGTTGAGCATCTGCTATATTTGAGAGCAAAAGTGGGTTTCAGCCGAGAAACCCTTGAAGGGTAACACCTGCCATTTATTCTGTAGTGAACTATGGATAATGATCTTTAAGGTTAACTAAGATACCTTGCTGCATTTCTTCGTCTCTTTTGTGGGACCAAGCGCTGAGCAATCTTTCCCGCCATTGGCTGGTTTAGGATTGGTACAAGTCCTCGTGCGAGTCGCCTTTCCATCGCCACAGGTGACCGAACAATCGCCCCAGTCTCCCCAGGGTGTAAGTCCCCCATCAACTGGACAAGCTGGCTTGCTACATTTCTTCGTCTCCTGCGCTGGGCCGAGAGCGTCGCAGTTTTTGCCTCCATGGGCAGGTTTAGGTTTGTCGCAACTCCTCTTTCGTACCTGAACGCCTTCGCCGCACGTGACCGAACAGTCGCCCCAGTCTCCCCACGGGGTGTAGCCACCGTCGACTCCACAGGCTGGTTTATTGCACACTTTAGTCTCCTCTGCTGGGCCTGATAGGATGGTGTAACAGATCGTCAATTGAAAGGGCTTATATCTGTCATCAGGCAAGTTTTTCAAGCGTCAAATGGTACGGATGGTATGTTCTAACAGGCGATTGAGTCTTATAGTAATTATTGTCTTGTTATAGATCATCTTGATTATGCCGTTCTGGGCAAGAAAACAAAGTAAAAAATTTGTTCAAAATGCATCAAAACTTGGCACAAGTGACTGATCAAATGTGTTTCGTTTAAGAAGATTAACAGCGGAACTTCTGAAAAGAGAATACCTTATGATTCAACTGTGAAACAGCCCCTTTAAGATGTCTGGTCATAATACTGAATCGCAACTGAGACTCTTCTCAGTGTACTCCAAACTGTCTCTCTCCAGTTGACTTGTGTTGTGCGGACTTATCAATACTTTATTGTTGACCTATTTTACTGTAATATCACAGCTTGTTTACGTTTTCGAACTCTCAACACAAGTTTCTGTACTACAATTTTGTAAAAATAATGTTTACTAACGTTAAGACAATTTTGTGAACTATATTTGCAGCAGGATGATCAGTGGCGACGGACTTTAAAGAAAACGTTCTATCTTTGCAATGTGAGATTGGAACAGGGGAAGACAACATGTAAGCAAACCAAATTTGATGCTAAAATGATTCGTGGCTGAGGATGTTTTCAATTGTACTTGCAGCTAAATTATGATAATCATCAGAGAAGTTAACTTTGACATACTGGGACGCAAATAGAAACAAGTGTAGGAAAAGCCGAGAAGAAAAAGCAAATCTGCTTTGAGCAAGGAATCGAACCATGACTCCCTGATCACATGACATGTTAGCATGGCAGAATTAACTTTTCTGATGATAGTCGTATATGCCGAAACATGGTTGTATCCATTTAAACTGACTAAATTGTTCTTGTGGTCAAAACTGGAAACGAACCTAAATCGGACTTATGGTACCATGGCAGCTTGGCTCCCAAACTTTCCAATTACAAGGGATAACTTTAGTGGAAATAGTTCAAGTAGAGTGACATCACTCGTATGAGGACTTCATCTAAATCGCAGGGCAAGAAAGCACGCGCATGTGCAGAAGGAACCTACCAAGACTGGAGCAATCCTTCCCACCCTCCTTGGGTGGCGGGTTGGTACAGGCTCGTGTTCGTTTGACGACCCCGTTACCACAGGTGACGCTGCAGTCTCCCCACGGTGTCCAATCTGTGTATCCCCCGTCAGTAGCACAGGGAGGCTGGGGATAATAATAATAATAATAATAATAATAAAATTAGCTTTGATGTTAAAAGGTAAAGTGACTCGGATTTAATGCTGATTTTAGCGAAGCCAACGTTGCAACCCTTATCTCACTCACTTTGTCAGTATTTCGGTTTAAAGGTAATGTCACATTTATGTGGCCTTAGAGATACTACAGTTCCTTTGTAGAGCTATTGGCCTCTATTTTAAAGCCAACCTTCTAATTAACCCCGGCCTCTAACAGCCTTTCACTCCACAAAGTCATTAATATCTCTATAGAGTAATCAATGCCACGGCTAGCATTTTTGCGTCTAGGTATATTCCAAAAGATT
>JAOBYH010029229.1:0-12471 GCA_025403525.1 Umimayanthus kanabou | reverse complement strand
TATTCACCTCATTTTTGCATGCGTGTTAAATTAAGAAAGAAGGATAATTATATAAATAGATAGGTGCTGGTTGCCTGAGACAAATCTATCTCTAAAACACAACAGATACTCGGGTCTCGTGGTATCATGAGGCATGAGCTGCGGCATAAATAACGGGTGTTACCCATTCTGCTGTTTCAGTTTGTCTCATCGAAACTTTAAATTACCCTAGACTTAGATTAATAGCGTTTATCGTGCTACTTTACCTTAACAAATAAACTTACTTTTATAATTAAACAAACCGTTGAAACTTTGTCTCACAGCCGTGGTCACGCTGACGCTGAAATCGAGGCAGTTTTCGCTAAGTACGATCTGGACGGTGACAGGATTTTGGACGAAGAGGAATGTCGGAAGATGCAGGACGATTTGGAAGGACAAAAGGTAAAGTACTGGTCCCTGTAAAGAATGAACGATTATAAATGGGTAACTTAATTGTGCTTCAATCTTTGCTGTCGAAAGCTGATGGGTTGAAGCGGTATGTATTGAAGCGTTGTAGTGTTGAAGTCGACAGTTTTCAATCGACATTTCAAAAACTGAGTAATTCTGAAGCATTAGCATTCTAATTCGGTAAAATGTAAAGTTTAATTCCGAAAGATTAAGTTTGTGCGATGTCCAATATTAGATGATGTAAAGTTCATCAAAGTTTCGGTATTATTTTGCGATTTCGCAGTTTCCCAAGCACAAGTTCAGAGTTTACACTTTAATGACTATACTAACTCGCATTTTTTAACAACGAACTCAAAAATCTGAGACTTAAGAATTAACAGTTGTCGAAAAAGTCGTGGGTTTACAGATTCTTTCAGAAAACAAAAATACCTTTTAAGCAAAGAAGTAAATAACCAAGCAATTTAATTTTAAGGGAGACAAGTCATCTGGTTGCCGAACTCGTCACTTTCCGCGTGTTTTGGAAATTAATTTTTCCATGTTCTGTTTTTTCAAGGCTGAACTCAACGAAGAGATTGATGAAATCGAGCGGGCAAAGACCGATGCTAGACCGAAGACAGCCGAAAGCCGAGCTAGTTTCCGGAGTGGAAGTGACGTCAGTGATGACGACGATGACGACTCAACTGGCGGGCTGAGCGGTCGCGCAGGCTCGGCTACCCGTCGTCGCGGCGGAGGAGGTGGTGTCTCTTACGAGGAGTTCAACGTGTAAGTCAAGATCACTTGTTATCGAGAGTGAAACGGATTCGCAAAACGCCTTAAGCCCCGGTCAAACTTGCACGAGAGTTGTATGGCAATTGTGTGATCATATTTGTATGAGAGTTTGGATTGAATCTTATGCGTGCGTTTAAACGAGAAAGTGAGTACAGGAGAGTTGAGAGTCACACGACAAATGTGGTAAACTCTCATTGCAATTTTGAACATGTTCAAAGTTGGTGAGAGCGCTCGAAGGTCGATGGGAGTTAGTAGTCAAACGAGAGTGAGAGTTGAACCAGTCCCATCAACTCTCATTGACATGATATGAATTTTTCATTTTCTTTCGTGAGGCTTTTTCTGAAGAAGTGCACGAGCACGATTTTTGATTAGGTTTTGTTCATATTGGAACAAAGGTGAAACAATAAAAGGATGTTATTGGGTATATTGTCTGTACCAACTGGCTGACCTAGTTTCTCAGCTTTGCTTCTTTCTTTTTTGCTAAGTTGACTTTATTTCTACCGTTAATTTAGAGTGTATTTCATTTGAATTAGTTTAAATCATTACTGATATTTGTCCAGGTTGAGCCGCCGTGTAGATCGGATGGAACATTCCATCGGCAGCATCGTGTCCAAAATCGATGCAGTCTTGGTCAAACTGGAGGCGATGGAGAAGGCGAAGTTGAAACGGCGAGAGACCATGGCCAAGTTGTTGGACAGTATTACAGAGGTACGTGCGTTCTACGTGGAAAATGTAACGTGAATGGCTTGTATTAAACTTCGTAAACTTAGACAACTTAAACTACTAATGATCTTAGGGCCAAACACTTGGAAAACAGCAGCAAAGGGATTCCCAGAAGGCATTAGGACGAGTGATGCTTGAAAGTAGACAGACTGTCGTGCATAATTCCGATAATTTTTAAGGATTTGTAGACATGTGCGGTGAATCTACGCTATTCAAAAGTCAGTGAAAAAAGTCAGGGAGATTTGAACCCACGACCTGCGGGTTACTTGACCAGTTTCACACTTGTGTAAGAATCCTAGAGGATGATTAAAATATTCAATCGAATCGCTTACTTCTCTCTTATATCCACTTGCCTGTGTGTATATTGTAGATATTTTCTATGTTACACATGACTAGATTTATAACCCACGAACCGTTCAGTAGTTCAGCTGGTATAGCGGCGGTCTAAGAACATTCCTCATTCAACATATCGTGAAATCCCACACTTTATAAAGCCCTGGGTTTAGTTAAGTTCGTAAGAGGTTTGGGTGGGCTGATAAACGGAGCCGCTTATATCTGGAGGGGGCTTATAATCGGTATGAAAACCGTTTCGGAAAGTGCATATATACCATTAAAAATTGTTTTCTTTTTTTTAAAAAAAAAACGTTAATCTGACCTATTAATAGGTATATAGGTCAGATAAAACGTTTTATATGCTTTTTAAAAGAAAACAATTTTTAATCATAAACACTGATCGCCCTAACAGCATATAAACCGTACTGGGATGTAATATGACTACAATTCTTGTCCCAAACTCCACTTCCATTGTAGCTTCCTAACTTTCGATTTGAAATTGTGTTATTTATAAGGAACCAAGAACATTAAATAGAAAGGGCATACTTTAGATGGACCTACATACGGGGCCTAAATCCGGGGAGTAGTCTTAGAACTGGAATCATATTTTTCTTAGCATTAAGATGGGCTTATATAAGGGGCTTGTAACTGGGTTGTAGGCTCAGTAACCGGGTAGAGGGGCTTGTAACCGGGGTGGGGGCTTGTAACCGGGGTGGGGGCTTGTAACTGGGATGGGGGCTTTAACGTGGGACACTACGGTATCTGTCCATAGAGTTGCAGCTTGGGAAGGCTCATTATAAGCAAATGAGCGAGCTCAAATCCCCTTGTTTTGTCTCCAGAGCGACAGGGCCGGACGCAGTGATGACGACCTCAAACGAGAACAGATGGAGAAGCTGGTCAGAGAGGAGCTGGAGCGATGGGACAGTGAGGCGTCCATGAACCGAGGTGCCAGTCCGGGTGGATCACGTGCCAACACCGCCAGGTCCAGCCGTGGAGTGCCCAGTGCACAGGGAACCCGCTCTCCATCCAGGAACTCCATGGGAAGTGGCAGCACTGGTTCTGTCAGACCGGTAAGATGATTGGGTTGTCCGCTTTCTGTTTATTTGGGTTCCTGTGGAGTCTTAAAAAGTTTCATTTTTTGTTTTGTATTTTTGAGGTGTTGAAAATGTCTTAAATTTGTCAAAATTAATCTTTGAGATTTTTGAACATTTTAAATTTTGTTCAAAGAAAATTATCGTTTCTCAGTATCAAGGTTTGAAGATTGTTTGCATGAAGAAGGGGCTCGTTTACTTTCCTTGTTTTGTGCCAAAACTATTGTTGCATAAGAGAACAGGAGTTATAATTGGCCATTACTGTATCTTTTGAGTTAAAGATTGAAGAAAAATTAGGTCTTACATTTTCCAAATTCCGGTCTTAAAGTCTTAAAAAGGTCTTACATTTTGTTAGTTGCTAGCTCCAGGAACCCGGTTTACGTACGAGTGTGTTTTGCGAGATAGCTCCATACATACAGACAGCCAATGTACAGACAAACGAACAGAGTTAACCGGTTGGGTTTGCAAATAGTTTAACAGGAAGTGTCGACACAGAGTTAACCGGTTGGGTTTGCAAATAGTTTAACAGGAAGTGTCGACACAGCACAACAGCAACATAATTTACTTTGGAAAACAAGAGTTAATTGAGTAATAAACAGAAATTAAAACGAATCTCTGAAGTGTTTGTATCATTTCCCTTGCAGGAGGGCGTCCCCGCGGTGTTCAACGAGCACAGCAATGTTTAAACAACTCATCCAAGAAACTTGAATTTACTTGTTTTTAACATTTCATTTTTACTATTTATTATAGACAAAGAAAACTTTCTTAGAGAAACGTAACGCTTTTGTCAGTATTTTCTCTCGTCTTGTAACTCGTAAATGCTGTTTGAACCAACGTTCTTTATTTTCACTTGTCAATATAACGGCAAAGTGAACTCTTGAAAACTGGTTTTACCAGATATCATTTT
Organism: Umimayanthus kanabou; assembly: GCA_025403525.1. Classification (NCBI taxonomy): domain Eukaryota; kingdom Metazoa; phylum Cnidaria; class Anthozoa; order Zoantharia; family Parazoanthidae; genus Umimayanthus; species Umimayanthus kanabou. The sequence continues at coordinate 8,223 of JAOBYH010029229.1, read as the reverse complement.
TTCCTTTCTGGGGCTATAATTGTTTGACATGAAATATTCAGTATGCTGAACTCTTTTTTCAACTAAATAAGCACGAGACATTATAGATGTTAGATTTTATCGCAAATATTATTCAGAAGTAATTACAATTATTACGTTACATATATACAGCGGTATTAATACTATGATTATTATCATTATTATTATTAGAAATAGACTGAATTTTATAATAGATTTTAAAACGTTATCTCAAGTTTTGGGGACATAAAAGATCGTGTTGTAGCTGGATAGAGAATGTTTTATCCTAAAAAGAATATATATACGGAATGGTGCTTACGTAAAGCTTGCGGTTAGCGTTTTTGTTAGGTTGGGTAAATGTATCACCAAGTAGCTATCTGATTTTTTTTTACTTCGCTTGCAAAATTTAAGAACAAAGGACGAGTCTTCTGTAGCAGAAGGGATGGTTTGTATTACTTGCACTTCAATATAAACGCTTACAAAACATACTTAACCACATATACATTCAGTAGAAACAAGTAGAGCAACTTTAAGGGTATAAAATACAACACGGCTTCCTTGAGGCAGTAGAATTTTCACTTGGGAAGCTGGTGAATTGCTGTAAAATTTACATTGGTTCCTGTTTTTTAATATATTGTGCGTTATTGTCTCGTGTTTTAATTTACACGAAGATTTGTCCCGAAGTTGAATAGGGGATGCACTTTGTAATATTGAAAGCAGAGAATGATGTAATTAGCCGACCATATTGAAGAAAATCAAGGTCGTAGTGTTAACTTTCTTCTACTAGTTTATAACCTTTGATGGACCTATTTGTAGTAATGGTAATAAAAGTTACTCAAAACGCCTTGCACGGAGTCAATTGTCCAATATTTTCCCTTTGGGGGTGTGGCTACCTGATAGCCTGGGTACGAGACATGAAATCCAAAATGGCGGCTCGTTTTTTGTGTGTTTTTGACAAGAACGCTTTCTCATAATTAAAATGCGTTTCCCGAAAGACGAGCCGCGAGGAAAAGTTGCATTTGGCAACAACTTATTTATAAAGTAATCCCGATCAGTCGTTTTTCTACGAACTTCTCCGAATTTGATTGAAGCACAAGAACAATAACTGGGCTGATGCTGAATGTTCTTAAATATTTTGAGGGTTTCAGCCTCAATTGTTCTTAAAACATTCTTAACCATAATTGTTAGTATTGGACGTACATTTGTTATTTACCATTCGCACAAACCAACAGGAAACATAAATACGCTTTACTAATTAGCCGCTACTCTGGCCGGCAAGAAATCAAATATAACAATAAACAAGAGGCTATATAAATAGCCTTACTCGGGCCTCCTAATTGCTTTGATTTTGAAATGAAAAAAGAGAAAAAGCTATTTATTTCAAGAAGAAAAAAAAGAACGACAGGAAAAAAAGTTCGAAACGCCTCTACCGGGAATCGAACTCGGGGTAGTCGATTGTAAGTCTGATGGCCTAACCACGTTGCTATCGAAACGCCCATGCAAATTGATCTCGCGCGTGAACGCATGCGCTGGACAATCGTGACACGAGTCTGACCCGGATTTGACCCCACAGATAAAAAAAATTTGCGTCAAAGTATTTAATATCAAATTGCACAGTCAATTACATATACTGTGCAGAGACCATTTTCTCCGTCCGTCTAAACGGTAAATTCCTGAGAGCGAAGCACTTGATCTTTTTGAGACTTTCCAAAATACTTTTCTTCACAAATAACCTAAACCATCGACAGTCGGGATAGCTTGTGATGGCCTTTGATATTGAGACGCACAAGCAAATTGATATCATATCGCGACCCCCCCCCAACAAGAGCTGTCCTCCAATGCCAGTGCTGTCAAATTCTTCGGGCATCCATAGGAATTCCGGTCCCACAAGCCATCGACACTGGCTCGTAAGTTCTGACGCTCTCAAGCCACGTGTACAGTCGTCAGCAGGATTCAGTCGACCAGGGACATGTTGCCACTGCGCTGCACTGGACGAGTCTTGTATTTCAGAAACCCTGTTCGCAACGAAGGTGTGAAATGGTCGACTCTTGTTCACGATAAAGAGAAGCACAGTTTTGGAGTCGCTCCAGAAAACCGTGTCGGAGATGTCGAGGGTTAGCTCTCGTTTAACTGTGTCAGCTAACCCCACGCCGAGAGTTGCAGTTTGAAGTTCCAAACGAGGGATGCTAAGCTGCCGTAGTGGTGCTACCCGGGTCTTCGCCATGACGAATGATACATGGATTTTGCCACTTGGCAAGACATATCTTGCGTAGCAAACAGTTCCAAACCCTTTCTCTGAGGCATCACCGAAGACGTGAATCTGTACCTGGGCACACTGCGAGGTTTCGTTGTACAGACACCGTGGGACCTCAAAGTCTCGTAGGTTGGCTAAGTCCTCGAGCCAGTTTTCCTAGACTTCGCTGTCCTCATCATCAAGAAGGTCATCCCAGTCCCTCTTCTTTCGCCACAGAGTCTGCATCAGATACTTCGCTGGCAGCATAAATGGAGCAAGTACTCCAAGGGGGTCGAAGACGGATGAAACTTGGCTCAAAACACCTCGTTTAGTCAAAGCTGGCTGCTGCAACGAAACAGAAAATCGAAAGCAGTCTGTTTCAGTGTTCCACTTTAGACCCAGTGTGCGCTCAACTGGTAGCTCATCAAGGTCTAAATTGATGGAGGGGCTTGCTTTCTCCTGGTCTGGAATCTGAGAAAGGATATCGCGCGAGGAGCTGCTCCATTTTGTCAGGCGGAAACCACCTCTAGCAAGAAGAGTGGTATGCTCTTGCTGGAGCATGATTGTAGTACTTTCATCGGGAACTGACTTGAGAAGATCGTCCATGTAGAAGTTTTGCTTGACTGCTTCGATAGTGGCAGGTGAGAACATTGGGTCGTTGCGATTGTCATCTGCGGTTTTCCTGAGGAGGTAATTTGCTGTACATGGTGACGATGCAGCTCCGAATATCATGACGAGCATTTGGTATACTTCGGGGGATCGATCGCGTTTCAGGCTTCGCCACAGGAATCTCAACGCCGGCTGATTTTCTTCAATAACACGACATTGGTGGAACATGGCTTCAATATTTGCACCAATGGCCCATTGCTCTTCTCTAAATCTCAATAAGACACCAACGAGGTTGTTCAAAAGGTCAGGTCCGATCAAGAGTTTGTTATTCAAGGAGACTCCATTACACTTGGCTGTAGCATCCATTACTATTCTCACTTTTCCCGGTTTGTTTGGAAGTAGGACGGATGTGGGAGGAACCACTGTTTGTGATTAGGTGTCGCCGCTTCTTCCGTTGAAAACTTTCGTGCGTATCCCTTGGTTACGTAACCATCAATGGTCTCGCAATACTTGTGAACTAGAGTCTGGTCACGACTCAAAGCCCTCTCTGTGGACTTAAGGCGCTTCTCTGCCATTTCTCGGTTGGCTGGCATTTGAACGTCACGGTCTCGCCATAACAGGCCAGCTTCATATCGATCTCGGTCGTGGCGGACAGTTTCCTCCAGTATCTCGAGCGCTTTCTTGTCGTTAGGTGATCTGGGAGAATCTTGTTGGTATTTGCAGCCAAATGCGTAAGTGCGCCACCAGTTCTGCACTTGTTGATGCAGGAGATCTTCTGGACTAGGAACACGATGGACATGCATTACATGTAGGCGATCAGGTGGAACGAAACTCTTCACAGATCCGGTCAGTGTCCATCCAAATTTGGTGAGTACAGCGGCAGGTTGACCTGATGCTCCCCGTCGGACTTCATATTGGGCAATAGCATCAAGGACATTTGCTCCCAATAACATCGTGACATCATGCGAATTCACTTCCGGAACGTCAATGTCTGCTAAGTGCGGCCAAGTCTTCATCATTGTCTTGGTCACCCTTTGTTCCGGCAAGTTCAGATGAGGTACTGTCCACGCTTCGTCTATTTTGATGCTGCAATCCCCTTCTTTCTCATTAGTAGCTTGTACTGAAAAAGACACCCTCTTCGAGCTCTGGGGCGCGTCCTTTGAGCTTATTGTGCCAATGTGTAGAAGAGAACTTTCGCCGTCCAGACCAATCTGTTCGGCGAAGTCGGAAAGGATAAGCGATGCCTGGCTTCCGGAGTCTAGGAGTGCGAAGGTTTTCACGGAAGTGCCTTTGTCAGGTGTTTGGACAATCAAGGGGACTATCTGGAGCAGGACTGTTGGTTCCTGTGCATGCAGCGTCGGCGCTCCCACGAATACTCGTGCCGCTCCGTGGATCAATGTATGATGTCTTTTACCACAGTTCTCGGCTTCACAATTTTTCTTGCTATCGCATTTCTTAGCAATGTGTGTGGTCGATTTCAAGCAGCAAAAGCATAGCCCTTTCTCTTTGGCTAGTTTTGCACGTCCATTGACATCCATGGCTTTGAACTCCCTGCAGAACTCGATACTGTGGGTTTGCTCACAAGCAGGACATTTTGCTGGGCCCTCTTTATTCTCGTCTTTTTTCAGTTCAGTCGCTAGGGCTGCTACTGAAGTGGTTGTTTCGTCGGTTCTGACCGCTGTTGTCAGGGTTGCCATTTTGCCAACTGTTTCACTCATCCTGTTACTACTCTTTTGTTCCTGCCGAGGCGCTTGTCTTACTTGGTTATTTGACAGGTCTGCCACAGACGCCTTGGCACGCACTCGAGCACGAAGTCAACTGTCAAAGTCGATAAGGGTTGGCAGTCTTGGCATTAGCTCGACTCTCTTCTCTCCCCAGCGTTCCCTTAACTGGTTATCAGTAGCCGCAAGATCCTTGGTGTAACGAAGGCTTTGCAGAGTCGTGACTGCCATGTGTAGGGCGTTGTAGAATGATCTTAGTTGGGGAAAGTTGTCGTTTCTTACATTCGGATGATTGAAAAGCGATCTGAGAAACGCTTCAGCTACTAGCTCTTCGTTGCCGAACTGCTCTTCTAGTTCTTGTAGTGCTGCTTTGTAAAGATGGCCGTGGCTGAGCATGCCTCCAACTGATTTCTTGGCTTCCCCAGTCAGTACTCTTTGAAAATGCGTCATTTTTTTGCGTGTCGTTGAATGGCTGGTCGTGCACCAGACATTTGAACATGGCAATGAAGTGAGGCCATTCAAGGGGGTCACCGGAGAAGTGTGGTATTTCAAGCCTCGGTACTGAACCCACAAAGGGTTCCAAGGCAGACGCGTTTATCTCTGCTCACAGCTCGCTCTGGCATCTGAGGGCTTCTACAGAATTTGCCTATCCAGGATTCTCTAGATTCATCTTTAGACGCGGCATTTGTGGGGTTGGGCTGAATAATAGGCTGATCATTCACGGGGCTAGGAACAACAACAGGTTCGTCCTCAAAGTCTCGTAACTGATTGGGAAGACTCTCCGGATCTTGCATTTCTTGTTCGACTTCTAGCTGAGCCTCGAGGTTGAGTTGTTCTGCCTGATATTCTAATTCCCTGATGCGTCGCATTTCATCTAGATTTCGTTCTTCCAGTCGTCTGCGGAACTCTTCCTGTTCTTCGTGGGCACGCCGCTCTGCTTCCTTTCTTGCTTGCTGCAGTTTCAAATGAGCAATACGGAGCCCTTTTCGTTGCTTCAGAAGCCTTTGATTGGTTTGTCGAACTTGAAGTAAATGACTGGTCGTTGGCTCTCTGCTGTAAATTCGTGTTCAGGTTTTCTATGATGGAGTTGGTGTAATTAATAATCGTGTTCATCTTTTTCAGGTGATCGCTTAGCGCAACTTCCTTTAGACAAACTTCCAGCCGCTCATTCGCTCGTTCTAACTCCTCAACTGAATGTTCGATTTTTGATACAATTTCTTTTATTTGCCGTCTCGTGCTGTCACTGTTTTCTAACAGAGTTTTTGCGATCTGTTGCTGACTCAAAAGCGTTTTTTCTTTCCGAGACAACTGACTCAACGCTCTTTCCTTTTCGTCGTCCCATACGAAGTCGTTCAACTTGGCGGGCGGACGTCGTTCTCGTTGCTGAACTTCCGTTTCCGGTTCATTAGCCTCGATTCCATGAACAGAAACTCTTGCGTTAGTGTCCGCCATCTTGAATCAAGCTGACAAAATGAATCGCTAAAACGTTGCGAGAACCTCGCTCTGCTACCAAAAATGTTCCGGGAAATGTTCAGGTTGAAACGACTAGAAATGTTCTTCAAACTGTTCAATGTTTAAACGAGCGAAATGTTTTGTATTTCGAAATTCCGACGAATGCGAACGTCGGGCTTGACTTTGAGCTTGGTACAACTACAAACTGTTTCACGAGTTTCACGCTTGAAACACGATTGCAAACGACGATTATGTAAAAAAGAGTCGGTGATAATCAAACAATAAGGTACAATTATGTAAATAACATCAAAAACAATGTACGAGGCTAATTTAAGTTGAAATTCAAACACTCGTAACAACGCAAATATATAAAAGGCGGAAGCTGCCGTCCAAAAGTCAACGAAAAACGAAAACTAAGCTTAAGAAAATACACGCTATAAATACGACAGCTTGGCGAATAAATACGTATCTCAAACGTAGATTTGAATGTATAACGTGTCCGCAGCACCCCTACCCCCTATTATAGGCTTACATACTAAAATACACCCGAGTTTTAACAAATAAAAGTTACATTGAAAAAGATGAATTGAAACAGTATAGTTGTAGCTAAAGAGATTTCTTGCTTTGAGATACAGACCTCTCAAGTCTCACGGTTTTGCCGTGAGACTCACGATTTTCAGCTAAATCTCACGGTCTCACGGTATGCCACGAAAATCTCACGATTTTTGGAAAACCTCACGTTTTCAAAGAAAGCAGCTACAGCATACAATGCTGAGCACAAGTGAAGTCATGACCATATCAGTTGTTTGTTTCACATGATGCTTCATCAGTCGCAAATAGTGAACAATATATTATTAAACTGATTCCATAAACCAGATGGACGCATGTTCTCACTGACAAGTGTCATTGGTACTGTTTCAGCAACAAACTTTTGAAACACGACAAATTTGTATATTTTCATTTTAATTTGAATAAATGTTGTGTTAAAAAACTCTTATGGTATTTTTATCATGTTCTACACCGAAAAAGGGCCACCTTTTTTTGCGTAGCCCCCAAAAATATAGATAATAGTCAATCTCCAGATTTTTACTGAAATCTCCAGATTTTTGGGCTTCCAACTCCAGATTTTCAGTGCTTCAAGGTTGAGAGGTCTGCATCATGGTTTATGGTTATGGTATCTATGGTTTTACTGAATGGTTCTTCCCAGCTAAATACTGAAAATATTATGAATTCATATAATATTACAGTATGCCATGATAAGATAAAGCAAGAGAATGGAATTTGAACTGGTCACCCTATGCAAAACCTCGCAGTTCTCCTCTTTCATGCAGTGGTACAATTGCAATTACAATTCTTGTAATCCAAGTGGAGTTTACTTCTAAACAAAAGAAAGTCATTCCAAAATGAGAAGAAAAGCCTGTAATATCCACGGGAGTAAAAACATTTCCCCTTCCCTTCCTGGACTTGACATGAAAACAGTGGTTATGTTTATTGCTGAACATAGAGTTCTAAATTAAAAATCCACTACTTTTTTCAGATGAGAACCCAAGGTCTCAGAGTGTTCTCACTCTTGCATGGGGAGGATTGGTGCGAATTTTCAGTGGCAGCCACCCACGAATGTACAGCTATCAGAATAGCCTGCCACGCATGCCAGTGCCACCACTAAAGGACACGGTGCAGGGCTTCCTCAAGTCTGTTAAACATCTTCTTGACCGCAGTGAATACAATGAGATGGAAACATTAGCTAAAGTGAGTGTTAGCCTCAGATTGGCTTTTGGTTGATTGGAAGCCTTCCAAGAGTATACGGAACAAAGTAAAACATTATTTAATAATATTTAATAATAATATTTAATGCTTATATTGTGCATTTCTATAAAATACTCAATGTGCATTACAATATTTACAGAATTATAAAATATGGATACTAAAATATAACTATATAACTATTACAATATTTACAGAATTATAAAATATGGATACCAAAATATAACAATTACAAAAACTACTTAAAAAAAAAATCTATGGCCCCCATAATCAAAATAAATTACACTGCATATGCCTCTTGAAATAAAAATGTTTTCATGGCACACTTAAAAGAGTCAATGGTCTTCAGTGACCTTATGGACGCTGGTAAGCGGTTCCATAAAGCGGGGGCTGCAACCATGAAAGAACGATCGCCCATTGTTTTCTTTGTTTTGATATGTGGTGAGC
>JAOBYH010029118.1:0-12474 GCA_025403525.1 Umimayanthus kanabou | reverse complement strand
GGGGGGGGGGGGGGGGTTCAACGAACCCCGCTCCATCAACCACATATGTTTGGCCAAAAGGCTTGACCGTTTAAGGGTTAAATATATAAAACTTTATCTCTGACCCATTTTGATTTTGTGAGCCGCAATTTTAAAGAAATGTTTTGGTTTTGGTTCACGGTTGAACCATCCTGGGTTCAGTAAATGTAAGTACTAGAAAGAAGTCAAAGTTACGTGACTGGTGACGTCATCACTTAAATGGCTCTGTTCAGTGGTGATCACTCCGTGTTCATTTGTTTTGTTCCGTTCCTGTTGAAAAAAATATTTACATTTTAACTTGTGTTGTTACGTTTTACTTTAACTGACTTCGCTACATTTTGCGTCAAGAGTTGATACATTTTGTGTTAGCAGGTTATCTCATTTTACTTCAAAAGGCTATTATGTTTTGCGTTACTACAACATTTTGTGTCTAAAGTTACTAGTTTTTGCTTTATCAGTGGAACTTCGATTTAACGAACTACCAAGGGACCGAGGAAATGCGTTCGTTATATCGAGGGTTCGTTAAATGGAAAACCTCAATATACCGAATTTGCATGAAAATAATCCAAATGTTCGTTATATCGAGGTAAAATGCAAATTTTCTTTTAGGCATCAGTTCCACAAGACAAGGCCAAACTTTCTGTTTAAGAATTGAATAATGTAACTGTTCACCTGTCTTACTTTAATCAGTCTATGACTATGTCTACAACAGTATTCATCACTTAACTTGACCTCTGATCGTTATATCGAGGTAAATTTTAAGTAAATTTTAAGTTTGGGTTTTCGAAATCGGTTCGTTAAATCGAGGAGTTCGTTAAATGGAGGTTCGTTAAATCGCGGTTCTGTTCCATACATTTTACTGTAACTTTTGCCGGGCCAAAAAATATTGTTCGTTATACCGAGGGATTCGTTAAATAGAGGTTCGTTAAACCGAGGATCCACTGTACTTAACCTTGTTTTCGTTTTTTACCAAAATGAATATGTTTGCGTTTGCAGCCTTATCACGTTGTCTGCCAAAGGTTACTGCATTTTGTGTTACCATTACTTTTGTTGCTATTGCAGTTATTACATTTTCCACTACTATTTTATTTTGCGCTGAAAGTTGATATAGATTGCGCGTTAGCAGGTTTGTCACATTTAGTGTCAAAATATATTACAGTTTTTGTTAGTTCCTTTATTTTTTTTGGCGTAACTCGATCATCATGGAAAATAATTGTCTGATAATGTGCTTCAACTGTAAGCGAAAATGCTCATTTAGAACAACTAGTATAAAGTTTGAAGTGATTCAACCGATTTTTAGGAATGCCTGTAGAAACTCTAAGTCAACTCGTAAAATCCATAAATATATTGTTTCTCCATATGTTATTGTTACAACTCTTTCTCTCATATAAAGACAATGCCCAAAAAACTACACGTGTCTCCCGCATATCGGCGGCAACCCAGACTATGGATATACGAACTTTGACAACATTGGCTGGGCGCTCGTGTTAGCATTTCAACTGCTTACCATGGACTTTTGGGAGAATGTCTTCAACAAGGTAAGCAGTGAGTACTTGATCAAAGAGCAATACGCACTGATGAAAATTACACTTAAGCTCGTCTCTACCACAAGTTCAATTTAAAATATATTTATTCAGGAAATAAATTAGATTAATTGTTTGTGGTTCACATTCTAAAAAATAAAGACAAAAGCTCGTTCAAATCAAATCAAATCACTTTATTAAACAAGAGGCTATGACATAGCCTGACTCGGGCCGCTTGCCGCATACTTGAAAGTCCCAAAATAAACAACCTTACTTTCAGTTAACTTGATAATCTCAAACACAGCTACTATGCTGACATCTAGTAATGCCTGGAAATATGAGCTGTGCCAAGAACCATTACTTTACAACTCAGTGTGAGTGTGTATTCCCCAAGTTAACAAGTGGATATGTACAAAATATATGAAAACATTCAAGACTTGTAAATACTCACGGACGTTTTAGCTTCAAGCCTCAGCTGAATCTTACTCGCAATTGAACGCTAAAACCCACAGACTGTCTATCCGGGTCGTAGAAAGATTCACGTTTTTGCTCAAATCCTGCATTTCCATACAATATATCTTGAATTTGATTGCTGAGTCATTCAGCGTTGCTTCAAAATATTATCAAAATGCACAGTACGGTTTTCAATTACTGTTTTAGAGACCACTTTCCTTGCCATGGATTTGTTGTCAGTTGTGCAATCAAGAGTAAAATATTTAATTACAATGATGCGAAACTCAAGCTCCATCGATGTTAACTGGTGCTCTCTTTCCTACCAACAGATTCTGGCGTCCAGCGGAGCGTGGTATGTGTTTTACTTCATAATAGCGATCTTCTTCTGTTCATTTTACCTGCTCAATCTGGTGCTCGCCGTGGTGTCACTTTCTTACGAGCAGGAACTGACGTCAGTCAGTCACGAGGTAGGGATGACCTAGTTCTTATAGTTTGTGTTGTTGTCATTGTTATGGTTGATATTGTTGTTGTCGTTATTAACTGTTTTTGTTTGTTTGTTTGTTTGTATTTTTTATTTCTTTGCTCTTCATTGTTGTCGTTTATCGTATATCGTTTGCCACGTTGGTCGTTTACCGGTTGTTTGTTGTTTGTCGATTATCGTTTTTCGTTTGTTGCTTGTCATGGTCGTTTGTCGTTGGTTGTTGCTGTTGTTGTTGTTGTTGTTGTTGTTGTTGTTGTTGTTGTTGTTCGTGTTGTTTTTCTTGTTTTGTAATCTTTATAACCACAAACAACCAAGGCGCCTGGATCCGTTCCTGTTTCTTCCCAAGTTAAAGTCAAATTGAGCTCAAAACCTTACGATTAATTACTGATCCTCGATACACTTCTCGCTCACAAAGTAAGTAAACAAGTAATTAAGTAACTTCCTAAATGAGCCAGGCGTCTCAAGTAGGTGGTTGGGGTTGGACTTTGATGCCCAATGTTTTCTAATAAAGGAGTTTTTGGATCTTCGTCACAGCGTATCTCTCCTATTTGGTTCGAAGAAATCAGCATTATAGATTTTCGCTGTTAAGAATCCCAGTCCCTCCCCCTCAATTTCAAGTATGTAAACTCAGCTGTTAGATAAATGACCACAACAAAATGTTTATTTTGCTTTTCAGTATGTACGAAACAAGATGTCGAAGCGAAAAGATACGAGCTATAGCGTAGACGAAGAGACACTTGAACGTCTTATTCCACTGGAAAAAAAATTAGAAGTTCAATTAAAGGCATTGAAAGCCATAAAACGACAACGGCGGGCGCTCTTGGTCATTCAAGCACTTAAAAAGCGTGAGCAACAACCTACACTGTTTCAACGCCTCGGATCCAAGAACACTTTCAAGGACGTGTTAGAGGAAAAGATTAGATATGAATCTTTGCATAAGAATCCATACGAGAAAGCATGGCAAAAAAGATGGCGACAGTTCCAACATTTTATGTGTGCGGCTATGGTACATCCCATCTTTGAGACTATAATCATGACGTTTATTATTCTGAATACCGCCGTACTTGCCGTCTATCACCATGGTATCGACCCTGTATTGTCCAAGTATCTAGACAACATGAATCTGGTAAGTGTCAGTAGAACACCTCCTTTAAAATCTTGACAAGCTTCAGACGTAGATTCATTGGGAGTGTATTCTTCAAAAACAAAAATGCGTGGCAGAATATTTGATCTTCCTTTACTTTATTCTACGATAGTCTTTGTTTTGTCCAACAACAACAAGCTCTTGGATGGTAATTATAACTGGTTTGTACTAAGGCTAATTGCAGGAGGAGAACACGAGCTACTTAGAAAATAGCATAGCTAATCGAACTAAGTTATGCGGGAATAATTATAGTAATTGTGTTGCCAGGAGGCCTATAGGGACTATACTACTGTCACTCTCCATCGATATCCCATCACATCATTGATCACTGTCTCACTGGTGCTGTTCTAGCTCTATCGTTGTGACCTCAATGTCACACTAGTGTCACTCTACATCGCTGTTACATCACTGTCACATTGTCACATTGATGTTGTTGTGTGACCTCAGCCGTTACAGCGGTCATACTTGTGTCATTTGCCATCACTGCCATTATCAATTTCTCCATGGGCGCTAGGATAAAATAGGTTTGAATGGATCAAGCAACGCAGCGCAAGTAACGAGGTTGTTGATCGGTTCATTCAAACCTCTTTAATCTCTCACATTGTATCACTCTTCTTTTTGTCACACAAATGTTAAATGCCGTTAGTGTGGAATTGGTGGCACCATCGTTATCAGGCTGGTCACTTTCTATCGCTGTTACATCACTGTCAGATTCTTGCTATGTACAGTTGCGGTCTCAGTGAAATATCATTTCTTGTATGGAAGCTGGTGCTGATTTGACAGTTACTACAAATTTATGACTTGAGGGTGGGAAAAGGTATTTTTTAACACTTTAGATTCAAAATAAGTAGTAGTTTCGAGGCTTGGAAAGGTTTCGAACCAGAACATTCAGAAACACACAGTGCTATTAACCTTTCAAAACACTCGTCCGAAAAATATGGTTTTATGCTCTGAACGGGACTCGAACTTTGGACTCAGGGCCACGAATTTATCAGTTATCTTACTGTCAAGTGTTACCCTCACGAAATAAAATACTTGACTGATTGATTGATTGATTGATTGATTGATTGATTGAATGAATGAATGAATGAATGAATGAATGAATGAATGAATGATTGATTGATTTTCTCCTGTTCTATTAACAGTTCTTCACGATAACGTTTGTCCTTGAGATGATTCTGAAACTGCTTGCGCTGGGTCCTGTGTTCTACATCCAGAGCAAGTGGAACCTGTTTGACGGGGTGATCGTTATAGTTAGTGTGATCGACACTCTCATGGAGTTCACCAATGTCTCGGACAATAAGTCGGGAACAAGTGTGTTTAGAACATTTAGACTGGTACGGAACACTAATATTTCTTTGAGAAATTTAGAGGAAATATTAGAACATTAAATACTTACAGTCAAACCCTTACAGCCGTACACACTAGCACTTAACTGACCGTGCTAATAAAGATGGCGACTTCACATTTTACCACAATGCCTTGCAAGCTTAACACAGATAATAAACACGAAGAAATCTGTATATTGTTGGAAAACTCATCCCTGTACTAACAACAAGGTGCATTGAAAGTTTGAAAGTGTTAGAACTTTTCTGTGCGTTTTTATGAGCATTTTAGGGGTTTTCGTGGGCTAAATATTACGGGTAAAATTCCAGTCGCCAATTTTTTTCAGTACGGTCCATTGTAGAATGCGTTTTTTGACCATTCAAAAGCGAGATCCTATTCATAAATCACACCACCCATCGCAATTTAATATCACGGTACAGGTTTTGAGCTGATCGACTGAGGAAGAGTAAACTTTCAAAAATGTGCAGATCAGATGCTCTAGCGTTCATGGTTTCGCTAATTTGACAGTAGAATGGTTGAATTAGATCAGTTTCTAATAAAATAATAAATGATTGCCAGAAGAACCGGATATTTGTTAACTCTCCATATTATGGTCATGTAATCTGGACAAACAGTGTACTGCGCTTTGAAGGAAACTAGACTAGCTCTAAAGTGTCTAGTTGGAGTTGAAAGCTCAAACTCTATTTTTTGACACGGATTCATTAAACTGCGACGCTCATTTCTCATTTCCACAGATTCTTTAACTAACAATTTTTGTTAAATTTCTTTGCCTGTGTAAGAATATTTTATCATACAAAAAGCATACTGTACGTTTCCCTTACAGTTTCGCGTGATCAAGTTAGCACAGTCATGGTCAACAATGGGAAAGCTTCTCTCTACTATCGCCAACAGTGTCGGTCAGCTGGGCAACGTAACACTGATCCTTGTGTTGGTTATCTACATGTTGGCTGTAGTCGGAGTCAAAGTCTTCGGCAAGATGTATACCCCGGAGGCATTTGGAGAAGATGGTGTCCCAAGGTGGAATTTCAAGGACTTTCCTCATGCATTTATGATGGTGTTTCGTATTCTGTGCGGTGAATGGATAGAACCCCTGTGGGATTGCATGAGGGTGACCAACCCGGCCTCAATTCTATTCTTTGTTCCAGCTTTTGTCATCGGAAATTTTATTGTGAGTATCAAAAAGGATGCATTGACGAATATTTTGCAAAAACTTTGGATGTCATGAAGCCTTTACAGTTTCTAGAAGACAATAACGTGATGCAAGATACAGTAGACTGTCTTGTTTAAACTTAGGAACTGCTCCAATTTTGTAAATCAAGTGTATCAATTAAATATTTTTCTTTTTGCGACAACAAAATAGATATTGTAAAGAATAATGTCCATAGCTTTCAGTTGAACTAGAGGTGTGATTAGAAGAGTCAGATTACGTCCACCTATTTTGTTATAAATATCGAAGAACAGGAAAAAACACAGTGAAATCTTGTTGCGAAACTAAAACGTTTTAAATACCTCGCAGCTTTTCTTAAAAGTCTTGAGAATGGTTTCCTAGATCAATCCAGTTTTCTAGACTCTAACCCCAACCAAAGGGATGGATGGGTGGAACATTTCCCAGAAACCTGGATTGATCTTTTTTGGTTTTCTTTCTTTCAGATTCTAAACCTATTCCTTGCTTTGCTACTGAACGCTTTTGATAACAGCGACGAGGAAGAAGGAAATGTCGACGAGGAAGACGACTCGTTGATGTCACGAGTGAGAGGTTGTTTCGGTCTGCTTTCACAGACAAACAAGACAAATTTCCGAGTATCGATCGTGAGGGCGGGTGCGAGTGTGTATGAGTTGCAGGTATTACAGTCATCATCAGGGGCAAGCAAAGATGATCGTTCGCCAGATAACAACAACAGCAAGTACGCACAGATGCAACTCGGTAAGAAGCTTAACAATTTTAAATGCATTACGATACCTGTATCTAGTACAATGTTTTGCAGTCTGTAGCTAATCATGGTATCGACTTTAAACTTGCAAATAATTCTGATGCCGATATCTGGCTGTTGTTAACAAAACAGTGTTATCGATCTTGTTGTTTAGATTCTAGATTTTGTTGACGTCGTATGAAATCGCTCTATACACACATCAGGTTGGATATTTTTAAAACTTGACAGTTTATTGGGAAGCAGTGGCTCGAGTTGTTCATTTTATTCATTGTCCTAGTTAGCAGTTTTATGAATGTAAGTACACGTTCTAGCAAATTTGACCGCATTACGCCAGTTCTCCAACACCTCAATTGGCTCCCAATTATCCTGGAGTTTCAGTTTCGAAAAGCTGCTCTGATGTACAAGATCATGAACAAGCAAGCACCACCCTATTTATGTAACAAATTTAAGAAACCAGGAACAGCGACAACCTAGAAATCCCCCTTTTCAATTCAAAATTGGAACAAAGTACTTTTAAGTACAGAGGTGCGGAAAACTGGAATAACCTTGACAAAGAGTAAAATTTCACTCAGTGCTTTTAAGCATATCTTAAGGAAGTCTTTGCTATCTGAGGCTTATTTTTAATCGTATACGTAATTTCTTAGTTTTCCTCAACGCAAGGGTTACAATTCTTGATATATATACACTTTTTTATTATGTAAAATTTGTAAAATGCCGTGCTTTGGCAATATGTAAACATTTTACGTCGTGCCAATAAAGCCAATTGTTACTGTTACTGTTACTTAAGCTGCTTTAAATTGTATTGCATGTTTTATTATTATTTTTATTCAGACAAATAATATTGTAATAATTATGATTTCTTGTTGAAAAGCCCAAAGGGGAACAACATGAAATATATAACATGATCATCATCATCATCTTTTTGTTGACGTTGTAGGGGTGGGTATTGGACCAGACCGGAAGACCTACAGTGTGGATGTTGACAGTTGTCTGCCGACTTGTTGCCAACTGCCGATCTGTTCATGCGGAGGCTTCTACTGGATGAAGTTTCGTTGTAGGATTCGACAGTTTGTTGGATTACAGTGGTTCGAGTGGTTCATTTTATTCATTGTGCTAGTTAGCAGTTTTATGCTTGTAAGTACAAGTTTTGGTAAACAGTTTTCAGGCAACAGGTGAATTGATCCCGGGAACAATAATTCTTGCATAATTAATTAACCCTTAAACGGTCAAGCCTTTTGGCCAAACATATATGGTTAGGAGGGATTCATTGAACCACCCCCCTGGATTTTCAACATGCCTTGTCTGTTTGGCTTCAAATTGGTCATGATTGTTAATTAGTTTATTCCTTTCAATTAGCATTGGTCACGTGCTAATTAGACCGTTGCTATGGTTACAAGAGCCAGTAGAATGACGTAGTTTTGCTGAAATTGCTTGTTTTATAGAATTGCGGCGGCTTTAATGTACCTGCCCAAATCTGCAACAAAAATATTTTACCATACATACTTCGTTTAATTGAACTAATATTTTAATGAAAACGATCTTGATTAGCGAATACATTAGTGTAGAACGATATATTGAAACATTAAGTTCGAAATAATTTTCCATGTTTCAGGTTTTTTTTAATTGTTAAAAATGGTGGACATGTCAGAAATCGCTTCAAAAAACGTGTCAACTATTAAGCAACGGCTACTAAAAAGGAATTGGGAAAATCTTAAGGGTTAAGCGAGAGGGTAACCAAAAATCATTGATGTAATTGTACAAACGATCAATCATTAATCATTAATCATTAATCATTAATCCAGCCAATTATTCAATCAATGTATATACTCGCTCGTTCAGTCACTGGGTCAATTGACTTTCCAGCCACGTAAGCATGAGTCCATCCAAAGTTGATGAAACTTACTGGTTGGGAAGCTCAACAAATTTCAAGTGAACAAAGCTGCTTTGTTTTAGGTTTGAGTCCAAATGTGTTTATTGGTTGGCCGTACATTTGTATTTCAATACCCAATAGTTTTGTGTTTGTGTTTTATGTACGGTCAAGACCAACGAAAAAAAGAAATAGAAGACAAAACAAAGAAACTGGCGAGTTTGTTAACCAGTCTATGGTCCAACCACGCTCCTTTTTCATGCTTACACCATCTTGGAATAAGAGCGAAGCTGGCCAATGTAGACTTTCCCACAGTTCTGGTAGAATAAATCACAAGAGACCAGATCTAGTTGTTTTTTCTTACATCCATGGCATCTCACGCTTAGCAGCGAATAACAGGAACATTTAACAGAGACACCAAGCTCGTCATTTACTTTTGAGTGCAAATAGAACGATTGTTGTCGTTCACAAACCAGTGAAAACAATCGGTTCTATCAGTCAGGAAACCAAAAGGCCAAGGCCTGACAAATACTCCACCACTTAACCGTCGTGTACAGATTCAGCTGCCACAACTCGGAGAAAGTCTTTATCGACAAGACGGGTCGTGCTTTCAAGACCAAAAAAACACTAAAGGGTTTCTTTTGTTCAAGATAAGAAGTCCTTCAAAGTTCATAATACAAACAGAGTGTAATTTTGCTTGAATACATTAAAATTATCATTGCCAATTGCAACAACGGTCTAGTAATCTATTCTTAGGTTCCGTCCACACTTATCCGCTTATTTTTGAATCCGCAACTTTTTCTTTGTGGATTCGCCTACGGGACATGTATCTGGAGAAACTGCATGCGAAGCCGCAACTTTTTTAATCCGCTCTCCAGAGTGGAAATTTCTGAATACGCTAAGAATCCGTAATAGTGTCGACGGTTAAATCCGAATAGTTCTCAATCTGATGACGTAACAAATGTAGGAAGCAACCATGCTTTTACTTTTTGTTCGGTTTCTGTCACGATTGTGATGTATTAAAACGAAAGAGGCGAAGAAAGAACAAAGCAGCCTACGAAGCGATGAGCTTGCCGCCAAATTTGCACATGTAATTGGCTTTTGCGCATGCTTTGTTGACAATACTTACAGGTGTGGACGGGCAAATTCGATTCGAATACGCTACGTGTGGGCTCGCAAATATTAAATTCCCAATTCTAGAACAAAAAAATAGCGGATTCAAAAATATCCGGATACGTATGGACGGGGCTTTAGAAGCATGGCATTGCATCCGCGAACCAAGTTCTATTAGCGATCACATCCACGCGCTCAACGTTTGCATAAATAGTTTTAAACAATTAGTTTTAGTTTCTCTTTCAATCTTTTATCCGCGCAGTTTTAGCAAAACGCCACTGGTCTTTTACCAGGCTGAAGAAGGTTTAAGTCGTTGTATGAGAAACACTACCACTTGAGAAGAAATTATAAAAAATACCACCAGTATTTGATGAATGTGGCATAATACCGCGAATTTGTTCAGTTTGCATCAAAGCTAATCAATAGCTTTGCGAATAGTGTTTTTTTTTTATTGAACTAAGAAGAATACGCTAAGCTATCATCAAAACTTTGTTTCAGATTTTCGAAGATGTTCACCTTGAGAACAATCCGCGCCTTGCCGACATACTGAATAAGCTGAACTACTTCTTTGTGGGCATCTTCACTCTCGAGTTCGTCCTCAAGATTATCGGCTACGGATGTGTTCGATACTTCGCCTCAATGTGGAATTGCCTGGATTCCCTTATTGTGGCAGTAAGTACTCTATAGTATAATAAAGCCCTACATATTTTAAGAATTTTAATTATACAGCTAAGCATGTTCTTAAAAGCACGTGCGAGAAATGTTTGCTCTAACGTAGTTTATGTTAAAAAGTGCAGATTGTACTTTTTGTTCTGAAGATTTTAAACGCTTCAGCAAAATGCCAGCCAACTCCACGGTCAAACACATATAACATCCACTTATGTTGATTAGAATTAGAATACAATTAGAATGTCCGTCCACGCAGAAAACAAAATAGTTTTTCCAAAAATTAACCTGCCAGATTATACAAGCCGGATTGGTAAATTTAAGAGTTGCAATTAGCCTGGGCAATTGGGTAGTTTGGAGGGAAATTTGTGGCTAGGCGTTTGTTGTGTTGTCAGTAGTGGTTTGAACAGCAAACCTAAAGGCCCATGCAAACGGACGCAACAAGAACAATGTTGGGAGTTGTTGGCACTTGTTGCGTGGTGCATGCAAACGAACGCAACAACTGCCAACATTGTTGGCGGTCGGCTAAAGAAGCGATGCATTCTGGTACAGTAATCCTAAAAAAAAAAGATTGGAATGCAAGTGCGCACACGTTTTCACGAGGCCAACATTGTTGTGGTTCCATGCAAACGGACGCAACATGCTGGGCCCAACAATGTTGCGTGTTGTTGGCCAACAATATTGCGTCCGTTTGCATGGGCCTTAAAGGTGTCAGATTGTATTTGTAGGCGCCATGAGAAGTTTCAAACACAATTGTGATTTTTTCAAAGCGTTTAGTTTAAGTTTCACTTTCAATATTCTGTCTTTTGTTTGGTTTTCTTTCTATCGCAATCGTGTTAACAGTTATATTGTAAATATTCTCCCCTTAGTAGTCTTATAGTAAATGTAAAATTCTTTTATTCAGTTTAATACTGCAATGGAAGTTTAATATACTGCTCTTTATATTATTTTTTGGAAAGAAAATGGGCTAGGTTCGTGAATGTTCTTGATAGACCTGGGGTGCTTTTCATTTAGCAAAATTTGGTGGTTTGTGATTCTGGAAATTTTCCGTGTCAAATGGAAGGGATTTTTTCAGTCGGCAGAAGAGCTACAATTTGATTGGTCATAAAGTTCGTGATGTGGATGACGCGAATGGCGTTCCAAAATTCGGCTCAAATAGAAAATGTTGTTCAAGAGGAAAGGGCCATTCTGTTCCGACCGGTAGGAACGTAGCCTCGTCCCCAGTCATCCTCCTTGTCGGTTCGCTTCGTTTGCCTGGTCGCTAAGCTTCTCATTCAAAATGGCGGAAGCCTCGTTGGCGCCCAGTTTGACCGCGGAAGCCAAAATGGCGGAAGCCTCGCTAGCGCCCAGTCCGACCGCGCCGCCCGTGACGCCAAAGAGGTTGACTGGGGACGAGGCTAGTAGGAACGGACAAGGTGGAGTACCTCCAGAGGTGATCCGCTCGTCCCTGAAAATTCCCAATGAAATGGCCCGTTCCATTTGTCATTCCAACCGGTCAAACCGGAAGTTGTGGATAAATGGAAGGCGCCCCTGCAGCGACCACCGCAAATTCTATTGTAAGGGGGATTCAGGAATTCTAAAGGTGTCCAGTTGAGCTTGCCTGTAATTTGTTTTCAGACATCGCTAGCATGTCTGGTGGAGGACAAGGATCTGGCCATCTTTCGTTCTCTGAGAACTGTCCGTGCATTGCGGCCTCTGAGGGCGATTTCTCGCTTGGAAGGAATGAAGGTATGTGAGTAAAGAGCTAAAACATTCAAACTGTACGGTATTGAATGAATTATAAAGTCGATACAGTACAACAAACGGAATTGATTGTTCTCTGCGTTTTCGAAGCATTAGAAGATAATTGATTTGATAATAATAATAATAATAAACGTCTTTATTAAAAATACTCAAAACAAACGTTTGAGTTTACAATAAATATTTGACTT
>JAOBYH010028895.1:0-20391 GCA_025403525.1 Umimayanthus kanabou | reverse complement strand
GTGGATGGGGTCAACTGCCCCCGCAAACAAAATGGTTTCCACTGAATTTTAAAAAATGTCGCTTCAAAATCAGCAGAAATATCATTTCATAGCTTCAAAATTCGTTATGCCATACTCTACCAAGCGAAAGAATAGATATTTTGAAGTTTTAAGTGTGAAAATTTGCGAGAAAAACTGAAGTATAAGAATATTTCGTTTCGTTAAGCACAACAAAGGACCTAGCCTTTTATCAACGCCACAGAATCAAGAAACGAAGCGATCGCTCCACAGACTTTGCCATATCTATTATGAGTACTTTTTGCAAATCTAACGAGAGATTGTTAACATGCTCAGTCCCGCAAAGTAACGGCGACAAGAGAAACTTGTTTGAATTTCAGGTCTTTGCCGAAAACTGAGTCATGTCAATAATGCAATATTAATCGTTCTTTGTGATATCGATTTTCTTTTGGTCGCACCTAAACAATAAATAAATGTAAACAAATTTGGCAAAAGAATTCTTTTCCTTTCTTTCCACTCTAAATCTGACTGAGTTTATTGTTGAATTTGAAATCAATCATTAATATTTCAATACTTTTGGACTATATTTTAGCCAAACAATCTATATTGTACATTGGAAATCTAAAAGAAATCGAAGCCTTTCTTCACATTTTGTTGACATTTCACCTTGCTCTTGACAGCAACTAAAGATTCACAAGCTGCGAGATTGCAAAATTTAGATGAAACGCATATCACAACCGAGACGTAATTTAGAGCTGCATTTTCAGCCGTTTAGTGCAAGAAAGATATTTTAAAATCTACAAATTTCTAGATATTACTTAGATACTTCTTAGTTTGAATGAAGGGATAAAAAATATTTCCTTGCACCTTCGCGATTAACCATTATATCTACTGGCGAAAGTTATGTAACTTTGTGCAAATAAAAGTATTTGAATAAAGTAACACAAAAACTGGTCCATCGAGGGGGAGACCCTGTGTCTACGTGGCTTGACAGTGAAAGAATAACTAATCGAGATGATTCAATTTAACTTCAAGTCTTCTTTGTTGCTACTAGACAATAAGAGAGAGAGACAGTCAAAATATCAAGTTGGCAGCTTTATTGTTTTTCCGTGAAAGAAGGCCGACTTCGATTTCTGCTTATCAGTCTATTTTTAACATTTTATGATCAACAAAAAAAGAAGGAATATTCCTTTTTTGTTTTCTTATCTAACAAAATATTTTGTTTCTCACTTGTGTTAATTTTGAAGTCCTTGTTTTCACTTAAATTAGTTCTCTTTTCCTGTTGCTTATCAATTATAATTATGATTATAGATATAACGTAGTTAATCAAATCAGTTTGAACCTCCAGGAAACTCAACCAGAAAATGAAAAGTTTGATACAGCACTTGATATGTTCTAGCAGGTAGTACAGGTTGTAGTTTCACAATTTATTTGAATACTAATTAAAACCATATCTCGTAAAGTAATCCTGTTTATTATTTTAGTCCGTTTCCAACCTTTAATCTTTGTGTTGTTAGATATCTGTAGTTGTTTTCATATCGCATCTATGCCCACAATGATCTATTCTTAGTAGTTAATAACTTTGCATTGTCAAAGAAGTTAGCATTAAATTATCCGGTTTAGCCAAAGGGAAAATTGCGGCAAACAAATTTTTAAAAGTTCAACTCACAATCCCTGCCACTGCAATTCAACGGTTTGTTGTCTATAACTAATGAATTTGCAACTCATTTTTAAAACTTCTCACATGTGCAATTCTAAAAAAATTATACTCCGCAATAAGAGATCTGTTAACGTAATCAATTTCTATCATTCTGAAATAAAGTTTTTCCTTTGCCGGACTTGTACAGCCGAAACACTTTTCTCTTAAAACTAATCCTCTTCACCATGCACAAGACTTTCACGAACTCAAGTAAGAACATAAATTGAATAGTCATTCTTCATCGTATGAAAAAGCAAATAATTCAAAGATCATTTCCGGCCATTTTCTATTATTTAAATGTTTTAACAGATTTGTTTTGCTAGCAACTCGCTTCAATAGTCTTAACTCCTGTAAATTGAATTAATAGTAAAAATAGTGAACTTCAGTTTAAAACAAAGCGGTGTGTTTCCTGATTCTCCTGCGTTTCGGGACTTTCCTTGAAACTTTTTGATGTGCGCTACACCTGTTGTCCCTTAAGTGATAGTTTGATGCGCATTTTTTTAGTTCCCAAATTTCTCTCTTGGACAAAACAGATCAAACGATAATCAAAGTGAACAATATAACAAAGCTTTGGGTTTGCTTCGCTTCTGGCAATACAGCTATCTAATCTCTCGGGAACTTAATCTTACGGGTTGAATACAGCTTAATGCGTCAGTAAACCATAAGGTATTCCTCAAAATTAGCATAGTTTTGTTCCTAAACTAAGACGTTTTGTTACATGCTGAGAACCATGGCTGAGAAGTGCAGTTATATTAAGTAACACAATATAACGGTAGTCATGCAAGTTTTTTTTTTAACCAGTTTAACATTTTAGATTCAAATGATAACCCGCATGCAAGCTTCTTCGCCTACGCAAAGTCAAACATTTGTGCATTATGTACACCCTGAAAACAAATAATGTGGCAAAAAGGCCTTGTCGCATAACAACCCGAAAACTACTTCAGAAAAATTTGCCTAATCTAAAATAAAGTTTGACAAGAACTGAAGAAGCGGTTTTTAACTGGTTCTTAATACATCATAGGTGTGTTCTATTGTATTTTAGCAAGATGTTCTTTAGTCTTTGGCAAGTGCGCTGCGACTAGAGGTCTTCGCATATTAATGTGCCGATTTTGGAGAAGTAGGAGGAGATATCCCAAAGAAGTAGTCCTTCAGTCTTCAATTGCACACGTGCCTTCAGCATCAATGAATATTCGGTGTCTTTGTTGTAGATTTTGTCACCAGAATGTAGTGATAGTGCATATTGCCATATATATGCAAATTTTAGTACAGGTAAAACACATTTTCTATCACAAAAGTATTCATTCAGAATACGGCGACCATCGTGTCTTTTTCTTCTAGTAATGTAGTTTCTTACTGGCAATTTTATCGGTGCCAATAAATACACAATTCTGTTCTAGTTTAGTGTTTCGTATAACGGACAGACTTCTCCTATGAAAGAGGAATAAATTACGATGGATGTTTGCAGCACAGAATACAATTTAATGAGTATTTCATTAGTCAATACGATTGGGAAACTATAATAGTAGTAAAAATGGAATCGTTTGACTTTGTGCTTTAGCAAACATTCATTTCAAAGTTCCCTTGAGAATAATCCTATGTAAATTTAATAATACATGTTAGTTTACTTTTCTCCAAACGCAGCAGCGTTAATCAATTTCTAAAGTGAACTTGTCTGTGTACACAAAATTTAAATATATACAGTTATTGGGAGCTGGCAGAAAACAAAGCAGAGACGGTTCTTGTCGAAATTGGTTTGTGTTTATCCAAGGAGTGAGAATTGGTCAGTAAACGTTAGAAGAAAAGTCTCTGGTTTTGATTCTTGATCATACTTCCTCAAACTCTCCGGGAAGAGTTCTCACATTTGTTTGCTCTTTATATTATTCATCTCTACAAAAGACAACAAAGCGGCGTTTTAGTCACAAAAAGGTGCAAGAAACAAGTAGCCAGCGATAAAATGTAGGTCTTGCTCTTAAGCAGTCGTAAATCACCTGCTACAAAAGTTAATATCTTTTCCTCTGAAACGCCAACCAAACGTTTTAAATCATTTTGCCCTAAGCCCATTGTGTAGCCGTATGTTAATTGTACCTTTATTCTTCAGGTATCTTTACTATCAAGTTGGCAGTGTATTGTAGCTTTCGTAGACAGAACCTAACAGAACTAGAACATCGAAATTTTTTGTTTTATTCCTAGCTCTTCAATAAGACACAAGTTCTACTGAGAGGCCGGTCAACTGGTGTAAATGTTTTACCATAACCAAATTTCAATCAATAACCTTGATTAGGCGAACTTCTTAAATTAATATTCTTCCCTCAACCATAGATAATAAAATGAACGGAATTGAATTAAGACTTGAAAATTGAATCAGAACTCTATGCTTGTCTTAGCTTGTATATACTTCTTAGAAAGCCCTTGTCATCTCATTTCGGTCTATATGTATGCACACCTTCCACACATTTTCTAATTTTGTAGCATTTTACATGGCTAACATAACTCCCCGTGGATTAAAGGGAAGAATTGTCCTAGTGAAAAATGCATTTAAGAAGTAAAAGACAAAGTCTTCTAACCGCGATTATTCTATTCCATTAATTGCGAACAAAAGCCTCTGTTGCTCACTTGTGGTTTTTAACAATCAGTCAGTTTTCATAACCTTCAGCATAGAATAAATTGAGCTTTTTATAAAATGTCACTGTAAGTTTTGATACAGTTTAAAACCCCTAATTTCAGCTAGCACATTTCGTATTTACACCCAAGAAATCTCTTTCGGCAAGAGCTCGGTAATTATACATCCCACGCCTGAGTTATAGAATTTATTATTCTGCATGGATTTCGTGGCGACATTCATCAAGAACGTGTAAATATTCTTAATCGAAGTAAAAATTAGACAGTTTTGCATTACAATAAACCCCATATTGCCTAAAGTCGACGTAATTTTTGGTAAATACGGAAAATAGCCAATAGTAGCTAACAATGAGAGATCTATGTCTTCGATGAATGTATAATGAGTGCACCTGCAGAACAATAATTGATCTGCCCATTCATAAGCTGGCCAACAAATCGATACTCTCTTGATAAATAAAGTCCCTGGGGCAAGTATAAATATCGCTGATACAGGGACTCCGATGGTCATTTTAATTGCAAACACGAACAACATAGACAGAGTAGAAAGACTGCTATCCTAAAAGAAAGAAAAGTGTCAAGTATTGACGCTGTGCCCAAAAAGTTGTACCCAAACAGAAAGAAAGCCTCAAGGATTACACAAGTTTTGTATCTTTCTATTTCTACTTGAGAAAACCTATTTCCATATGATGGAAGCCAAAGTCAATCACAGTGGTGACGGCTTCCTTGGATCGGCAAGCGAAAATCGAGGGACAACCTGGAGAGACACAGAACAACTCAACACGGGCAACTCGCTCCTGAGTTTTATGACCCTGGCGTCTGGTAATGTTAAAACCGCCATGGAGAAACCTGCCACTTTCAAACGGAACATCAACCACCGAAGATACCTACAGAAACAACTGCGTAATTATGCAAAGAAAAAAAGTGATAACCCGCCTAAGAAAAGCATGGTTGCGCGAATGAAGGCCATGACACAGACCGAAAAAAATTACAAATTACAGAATTTATCTGTTCTAAAGTCAATGCAAGGCTCATGGAAGGCGGAAAGATCGTCGAGGCGAGCTGATAAGTTGAAGGAAGCATCAACTGAAGCAGAGAAGAAACAGCGGGGAGCGTTACAGGCATTTTGGCAAGAGCCTGTTTTCGCAGACTTCACCCAACCGTACGTTTCTACGTACAGTTTACATCAAATGCAGACGAGAGGTGCTGTTGAGGAGCCCTTTAGTCCGGGCTTTGAAACTTTGGTCGAAAACTGGAACGAATACGACAATCGAGAATATTCTTCAGAATCCTCCAAGACAGAGTCTGTTCCGTCGATTTCATCGGATGATGGATCGTGTGAAGAATTTATGACAGGAGAAGAACTTACTCGTAGTATTGACATTAAAGACTTGTACGTTCCCGAATTGTATGGCTCAGAAAGAGTTTATAACGATTCACAAGAAAGCTTGTATGTGCCACCAATTTCACCCACACATTATATTCTGTCACCTACATCGTGTGCCGAACAGGGTTACTTTCACTTTGAACACGACGCACAAGGACTCCCATCTTTCGCAAGAGCTTTTCTTTCGCCAGGATCGTGTACACATTTCTATGAGTAAATGTGTATTTAAAATCAAACAATGATAATCTTTTGACTTGAAAAGATCAAACTTTTTTTAAAAATGAAATCCCAGAAGTGCGCGTGGCCAATTCAGGCCTAGATGTAAACCATTGAATTAAATTTCAGGCAGTTGTCGAATAATCTTTATCCAGAAATATTTGATGTCGTACACGGAAGGCGACATTAAGCAATTTTCCGCTTTTAATTTGTTGAGCGAAAAACTGTCACGAAGAAGAGTTTGATACAACTGTATTACTCAGTATTAAACGTAACAAATATCAAAAGTGTGTTTTTATTGATGTACTATGCCACGTAATATACTTAAAATATATTTAAAATATTATTCAAATGTAAGTAATACTGTAGTGCTTAAAACTATGTATAGTACCCACATTAGATGCAGCATGGTGTATGAGTGCATGCCCCACGTAGTATGGTTATTAATATTTCCGTCAAGAAATCTAACCCCTGGCCCTTATATCGAAGTTTTATCTTTAACTGAATGGATTCTTGCATAAATTGAATGGCGAAGACAAGCATTTTTATTTCTACCTTTTCTGAACTGATGGGCGTTGTACTATTGCTTTTTTAGCTGCCTTCATCATATGTCTTGTGCATGTACAATATGAATTATGTGGCGTCAATTAAGAAATTCTAACATCTTTATCATCTTTCTGGAAATTTAGTCATCTATGTAAATATAACTGCTCTTCGACACACTTTTGGGTGTGCTCCTAATAGTACTGCAGTCATTTTTGTTATAGAAGAAGGTGCAAAAAAAATAAAATAAAAAATAAGAAAAAGAATACGCTATGCTATAGGAGTACATAAAAGCTGAAACCATGCAGGCATTGACCGCTATCTAAACACTCTCATAATTTAGAAACAGTTAAGATCTGTTTAAGGTTGCAGCAAGTAAAAACAAGAAAGTTTGATATTTACAAACCCTTCGCTTCTACTACCGCTGGGTGTTTGAAACTGTCTTATCAGTTTACTCGGAATTGTGAATATTTTTAAAACAGAAAACGCCTGTTCTTAATTCGAGCAGAAGAGTTGGAGATATATTTTTGTTTTGGATTTTAGAAAATAATTAGTACTTCTCACTTCGTATCTATGGTTTGAGTTAACGCTTTTTTACTGAAATTTGAAATTTGAAAAGGGCATTCAGACCGTCGTTAATTTGAGTATAATTTTTCTTCTAATTGTCAGTAAAACAGCAAAGTTGCATATGTGCAGTATTCTAAGAAAAGCCTAAGTTTTATTTGATTTGAAAATGTTATCAAATATGGATATTGATCTTGTTTTTGTGCTGGCGGCAGCTACGGTTCGAAAAATTGTTTGTTTCCTCGCTCAAGGGCATGCAAGGATGCTTGATAACTTGCAAAAACGAGGGGTTTTTTTGGTTTTTCTTAATCGGAATGATCGACTTTCGGCCGTTTTGGGAAATATTGAATAGTTCGTTTTACGTAATTGCAAGTAGAGAATCTTTTTATTAAGAAATTGCATACGTATCCGATACACGAATTTGTGATACGAAATGGCGAGTTTAGGAGAGAAAGGATGCCGCTCATTTCAACAACACTTTCTTTTAGTTGTCTATCATTTCTCTTGCATGTGACATATAGTTATCGACACGTGAGAGTTGTTGTTTGATTGCGAAAGTTAGGAGGATTCCCAGTTACATTGATTCCTAATAGAATGCTGTAAAACACGGACATATGGGTAAAAATAAAACTATAAGAACTAAAAAGGTTCCATAACACGTTGCATTTCCTAGTTCACAATGTGTCGTTTGGTGTTTATGGTAACAGTGTCAGGGTGAAGTTAGACTAAGTGTCACAAGAGAACCCTTAAGGATTACAGTCATATATTGCTCAAATTTTCTGTTCATTTCAGTTATGGTTCAGAAATAGCTAATTTTGTCTTTCTTACTCTGTAAACGTCCATGTGCTTGTACTGACTAGCCAATTTGTAGCTTCGTAGAATGAAATGTTCGTGTAGTACCGCCAATTTAGGATTCACACATTAACTTCAGTCAAAACTTGCACGTGGGAACACTTTATGTAAATGAAAATTAGCCTTTGAAACTAAACAATACCAGTGATATGAGACTCTCTAAAATTAATACCTTTGAACGTGTGAAAGTGCTGAATAAAGTATTATAGAATAGTGTCTAGATTCAAACAACTTATGTTGTTACTACATTGGTCAAGGTGGTTCTTGAACACACGTTGTTGGCCGGCAAAACGTCTTAGGGTTTTGCATTATTAGAGATTTCATCATAAGTAAAACTCAGGAAGATAAGAAACAATTGCTTTATATAGTTAGCCACATGCCGAATATTTCCGTTCTTATTTAAGAAACAAAGAAATTAGAATTCCTGGAAACCGCAGTTATGTCGAAGGCAATTTCTGTTAGTCGTCGTATTAAAAAATAACAAAAGCCGCCCAATTGCTCTTTTCAAGAAAGTATTTCAAGTTTTAAAAATACAGTGTACATTTTGGTATTCCACTGAAATGCCAACATGTGTAAACATATACTTGAAGAGAAAGCAAACAGTTCGTATGACGACTTTTGTCATATAGTCTTACCCATCTTGACTGAAATAGGAGATTGGCCGAGTGACAGCCATACCTTAAAGTAGATCTCAGAACATCGCCTCTTCTGCAAGGCTGCGATGATCAGGTTACCAGAGCAACAAAAATTTACCCCTGTAATAGGAGAGAGTCACATTAATATTTAAAACCTGATGGATCTTAACTAGTATTCGAACCTTCATGATAACATTTTTTATACTGACACAATATATTTTTCCACTAAAAAAAGTGCTTTCACGTTTAAAGTTGTTTCAATGCTGCGCATATCATATTTTTAAAATCGCATATGTAATTGGAACTATGTCTAACAACTACTTTTTTTTGTATTTCGGACAACAATATGGGGATAAATGGCAACGCCCTTAACAAAATTCTCTCTTTTACCCAGCGTAGTAAACTATTATTCAGTGCTTTAAAATTCCCTTTTTAGAAATACGCATGGCTATCACTGTGTGAACCCACTACAGAAAACAAAACCAGACGATAAACTGAGTATTTTTATTTAGCGTTCACTCGAAAATCTTCAAATGAGTCAAGTATGATTATAATCTTCTCTAATAAAAGTGCTCAATGTAGAAAACGTGTTTGGTCAGAATGGAATACGAATTAAAAGATCCGCTAGACGAATGTGCAAAAAGCTCGTTCACAGTTCATCTCCCGAACGTGGTGTCTGAAACTTTAGATTGGAGAAAAACACATTTTACTTAGTCAAAACACTACCGCAATATAGTGACAAGCAATTCTTGTGGCTGTCTCACTTCACAAAGCGATTTTTAAAGGCTTGTCAGCGCAACCATATATCACCTGAAATCTAATGAGGAAGTTATTAACTGGTTTGTTCAATTAAAAGGAATTGAAAAACACGTGCTGTATGATTAAGAGTCTGTTAAGAATAAAACTTGGCAGAAACGGTATGCAGAGTTATTCTGTCGGTTACAACTGAAAAAAGTCCATCTCTTAAGGGAAACATTTAAAAGTTCAACAAAGTTTAATTGATAATTACACCGACCTAAAAAATCAAATCATCGTAATACAGCGTTATACACAAGACGTTGCAAACATGATAGTTACTTTTCAGCATCTAAAAGAACTATTAGCGCTTTTAGGTTTAATCCTACCAAATATTGTACTTTTCATCAGCTCAAATCAACAATAACATAAGCGCAATTTACTGTTGGTGTGGGATTTTTTTTGGGTATACTAAAAACGTAGGGATTTTTTTTGGGTAGACAAATTCTGAAGTTGGGATTTTTTGGGTATAAAATATGAACCTCTGTTGGACCCCCCGTCATTAAAATATCTGAGTGCGGCCCCTGGGCCTAGAATATCACTTGTTTATGTTCAGTTGTCAAAATCCGCTAACTATTAGCCTGTCTTGCAGAATACAATTAGAAATAATTAGTAAGTGCTATTCCTCCGAATTTTTGAGCCAGTTGCCGAAAACTGATATAATGATCATTTCATTTTTGCTTTGTTTGAAAAGGTGCTAAATGTTTGGTGCTAATTATTTCTTAAAGTACAAACGTTCAGAGTTTTAAAAAGACTAATAGAAAATTCTGTTGTTTTAAAAAGTAGCAAGACACGAGTGAAGGTTGTGCTTCATCGTGTCCATATTATTCTGAGTGAAAAGCAGCCCATTTACGAACATATTGTTTACCAGACTGATAGGTCTGTATATGAGTCCTTTTCGCTGATACTTCGTGATGATTTAATTCTTACGTTTGCAGACTTTTAACTGCTTCTGTGGATCCTTAAAAGCCTTATTAATGGCGTTTTTATTATTTTTGGTTTGGGCATTTTTAAGATCTCGACATATTTCTAAACTTCCCCTATAATAAAAAATATGTTTCCAATTTTCAGTTACTTTATATTTGGTAGAGAGTAAAACCAGAGAGCAAACTTCATACATATGTACGGTTTTCTGAATATGCGTTTATGTCACCTTACCCGTTCTTCATGTCACCTTTTTTGTTCAGTTATAAACAGTGAAAGAAGAAACTTTTTTTGTCTCTCTGACAACGTCTTGAAAACTGAGTTCTTACTTTTGCTCATCCTAGTCAAAGTTGTCCTCAAAAAATTAAATATGAACAACTGACTGTGCTGGTGTCCATGTGTTTGAATAAGTACCAGAATGTAAAACTTACCCTTAAACAGTGTATGAAAATTGAACTTCAAACTCAAATATCGAAATCAACAAATTTAGCAAATTAGTCATTTTAACGGACGGACGGACGGACGGACGGACGGACGGATGGATGGATGGATGGATGGATAGATAGATAGATGGAAGGATAGATACGTATCCATTCATCCGTCCTTCCGTCCGTTTGTCTGTCTGTCTGTCCGTCTGCTTCTCCGTCTCTCAATCAGTTTATCTGTCTATTTGTCTTTCCAGTTGTCTGTCTTTCCGTTCGTCTTTCTGTCTGTCTGTCTTTAATTCCACCTGTCTGCCTGTTTGTCTGTCTGTTTTTCTGATTGATTATCCGTCTGTCTGTCTGTCTGTCCGTCAGTCAGTCAGTCAGTCAGTCAGTCGGTCAGTCTGTTTGTTTGTCTGTCTGTCTGTCTGTCCGTCTGTCTGTCTGTCTGTTTATCTGTTTTTGTTTGTCTGTCCGGCTGTTTGTATGTCCATCCGTCCTCTCGTCTATCTGTCTGTCTATTTGTCTTTCTGGCTGTCTGTCCCTCCATCCGTTCGTCTTTTCGTCTGTCTGTCTATCTGTCTGTCTGTTTGTCTGTCTACTTTCAGTCTATCTGTCTGTCTGTTTATCCAACTATAAAGATGTTAAGACTTTTAGGTACATTTAAGGACTCCCGGAGCACACAACAACTGATATTGTTATATAACCGATCCTTGACTCTTCGTTACTTTGACTATTTCAGCAATATCTGGATAAATTTAGGTCTGGTGCCAAGTATTTCAAAATGGAGCCGCCCCAAACGAAATGATCATACAATATCCTGGAAGAGCTTAGCTGGGAGGACTTTGAGAGCAGACGAATTAAGCAAAAAAGTCTGTTAATGTTTTTAAAACATTGTAAAGGGCGATGCTTCTATTCTACCAAAATATCTTTTTATAAGATTTCAGGAGTGTCGAGTCACATTTTACGAGATTCAGACATATGCTCGAAACTCCCTTTACCACATATGAAGTATTTAAGACTTCAAGAGCAGTCTCTATTTTTGCGGTGCCAAACTTTGGAACATTTTGTTGTTACATCACTTTATTAATATGTATATATTTTAAAATTAGGTGATGCTGTAATATTAGTTTTCGCGGTTTTCTTGAAAAACAATGCAAGGGCCTGTTTACATGGAGGTGGGGGACCCCGGGTAGGTGAGGTAACCCGGCGAAGTGGGGTAATCCGCCTTTTCATATAAAGACCCTTTTTATCGTGATCACGTTTACATGAGAAATGGGGTACCCCACCTAGGCGGGTTACTCGCTCAGCTAGGGCTGGTAACCTGCCTAGGTGGGGTGAGGATTTGTAAGTATTTTCTAATGTAAACACTCAAGGTGGGGTAACCCGCCTAGCTGGGGCGAGGTAACAGAGTTTCTGGAGGCTCATATTACAGTAACAAATCCCTCCAAATTCCAAACAAAAAGTTTTTCGCTGTTATCAACCTTGCCAGTATTTTCGCAAGTATTATCTCACAAATTTCAAAATTTCTGAGGATAACAACTTATCACGCGATATATCGAAAACGTTTACCCCGGGGTGGCAGGGCGGTTACCTTACCTAATCGTGGTCCCCCACCTTCATGTAAACAGGCCCTAAAAGATTGAAGTAACTACTGTGGTGAAATAGAACTGTCTTGTCTAGTCTTGCCTTGTGTATATATATTTATTTGGCTTACGTTAATTGTATACTAACACTGACCAAACTCAGCTCCCTTTCTACTGAGAGGTGGCATTTTCAAAGCTGCTTTTTATATTACAGAGACAGAGACAGAGAGAGAGACAGAGAGACAGAGACAGAGAGACAGAGACAGAGACAGAGACAGACAGACAGATACAGAATAGAGAGACAGACAGAGAGACAGAGAGAGGAGAGAGACATTTTTAAAAAATGATTTCACATTTGAAGAAAAAAAGCCTACATTATTTGGTTTGGTAAACAATTGTTCAGTTCATTAATTATTATATTTGAGAGTGTTTTATAACTTGTTATTTATCTTACTCTTATAAAAGTTTTTCTAAAACTGTAACATAATTAACTATAGACGTTTAATCATTGTGCCTTTGTTTACAACAAAATTAAATCGATATTACTATTGTTGGTGTCGCTTCAATAAGGACTACCTCAATCCTTCATGCAAAAAATATCGACGAATAAAATTTAAATATAAACTTAACGCATTTTTATGTAGTTTGAATAGCTCGAAGGTGTATGATAGCTTGTGCCATAATTCTACTGTTGGACGGTAGATAAATTTTGATCAAGTTCCTTCGCAGTGCATGGCTATATAACTGACTCAGCGTGAGAATATTTGCGTTTTTGTTGTGCACCAGGTGTTGGCATTGCAAACAAAATGAATTAATAGAATGCTTTATACTCTAAAGTGGCCTATAGGCTTCCAAAAGAATGGAGGAGGTTCTATTTTCTATAGCGTTCGACAATGGGATTAGAATCACTATGGTCGAATAATTTCAGGACAATACTGACAAATTTAGCTACTGTTCTGTCAACCTGGGACATGTTGCTCAAGCATTAGTGCTGTACAAATAGCGAAATATTTATAGCTTTTATGACAGAAAAGTTTGGAAAACTCCCAGTAATATCATAACCGAAGTTCATGGTTTGCGAACATCATTATTCTTACTCAATTGTTATATATGCTTTTTATCGAGTTACTCAATATTTCCCCTACACTAACATAAAGCCAGCAAAATAATATAAAATTATAAGAGAGGAACTGGGAAATATAATCCGTTGTTACTACGAAGTGCGCATACATATTATACTTGCTTGCCTGTGTTCGGAATAAACCTTGCGCCATGATATCATACATTTGATATTTTGTTAACTTGAAGAAGAGATCTGTCTATGTAAGAGTGTCAAAATTTATTTATTTTTCTGATTAATAACAAATTAGAGGTGAGTTGTATTATTACTGTTTCAGTAAAATAGCCTATCGGTGTGGGCGGACAGACCCGATTATAATACCATTAACAAAAACCGTATGGCAATTCATCTCTTGTAGATTTGACTTTTCACTGAATGGGAAACGATGGTTCGATATTTAGCTTCTTAGTGATCAGTAAAAAGGGAATAGACAAAAACCGAAGATCTACAAAGTAATTCTACAATAAATACCTTGTTCTAAAAGGAAAGATTCGCATATGGAATTTCTTTATAATAATATTTGTCCCATTTTTTGCTTCTTTCATACGCCGTTCTTTTGTTTGCACTGATAACCATCCTGGTGATCATCAAATGCTTGTTTTCATATCAAATGGTGAGAAGACTAAATAATACTAAAGACAAACATGAGTTCTAGTCATCGTGAGAATATCTCGAGATTATTGACTCTTTACAACCACTATTCAATTTCCCACAATTAAACAATTTCAGACAACTTTCAGCGTGGAAATATGCTAATTTATCTTGGTTAACACGTGTATATCATTGTGTACACTTCTCCACCAGCTTTTGGGCAATTTCTGTTTGAGCTAAAAGCGTTAGAGATGTCAAGACGCGACATATTTGACAACACAGAGTATCGAAAGACTGGATATATTCGCTTTCTTTTTATGTTTTAGAATGTATGTGGTTAGAAAACATGTTGTGACAAGAATTTGCCCTCGTCTTTGTTAGCTATGGTCTCTGCCGGCGGGTGGTCCTTCTCTTTCAAAACTAAAACGTTTTTAAGGCTTTTGTAAAGCGATTGCTGCAAAAAATTAAGTATGTTACCAACATTTTTCCAAATTACAACAAAATTAGTAGGTTTTGATAGCCTACATCATATGCGACAATTAATGAAGTGATAAGTCTAAAGAAATGTAAATTCAATTTCTCAGTTCGAGAACACTATAAATAGTTAATTGGATATATCACAATGTAACATCAAAGTCTATTCATGTGCAACCGTTTTATATTTTACTGAAAAGGAATTGCCAGAGATGTGTCGAGAGGTCCGATACGTGAGTTGACGGTCACAGATCGGAGAATATATATATTTATTAAAAGGAAAGGGCTTTTCCTTCTTCAGATGAAACATATATTAAGACGAAAGGACTCTTCATCTTGATCCAGAAAGGATTTTTGAAATACAGTCCACTAATTTTGGGCTCTGTTCTCTCAATCTTCAGTTATATTTTTTTTATAATGTTCTTTTGTCAGTTGCTATGGTTTAAATAATTGCAGTTACGAAAAGCAGTAAGTAGCTTGGCTGGCTAGTGACAAAGCCTTAATGGTGTGATTCAATTGTTCCATTTGATACAGGACCAAATACATGTGTTTCTCTGTATCCCTATTTGTTCTCGTTCTTTAGCCAGTTTTACCAGATCAGTACTCTGTATTGCTCTGATGAATAAGAAGGTTCGCTGGTGTTAACTTCTCGTTTGAAAAACAGCAACTGATAGTCCCCTTTTTCAGTATTGCGAAAAATATTTTTAATGGAAAAGACTGAAATGGACTGATAGTTTATTTTTGAAGCTGTTTCAAAAAGGTTGAAAAAGGTACTGACTACCGTTTAGGAAACACCTTGGCTTTGTTTCACACCATACTTGGAGCTGAAGAACATTTAATCGCGTAATGGAAAAAAGAAGTTCAGAAGAACTATAATTTGGACAACCCTGGCCAAGTTTTAACAAGGTATGCAGATTTTAATAAATTGTTTCTCCATATGTTCACAATTCTTACGTATATACATTATTGTACAAAACTGTTTTTTTTAATTTTAATTTTAATTTTAATTTACAGAAACGTTTTAGAAACTTTGGTATAGTTAAGTCAACAAAGCTTTTGGGAACTAGTTACAGATAGTTTTCCCATATCGACACAGTCGTCTGGTCTCAGGTCTGGGACAATAGTTCTTTGAAATGATCTTCAGCATTTACGAATGATTAGTTTTGTAAAGAGCTCAACTACGGCCAAAAGGTGAGAAAAAAGAATTCATTACCTGCAGCCTTTTGTCTGTACAGCCCTGCTGAAAACGGATCTTAGAATAGCTGTAGTCCATAAATTAGCGTTTTCGTGACAAGAGTTTCATTTAGTCACAAATTCTTAATAGTTTGATGCAGCAAAATGACATTGTATCATAGATAGAACGGTGCATGTATCACAATTTGATCAACTGGGCAGACAAATTTGCCTGCTGTCTATAGTCGATCATTAGTGAAGATAAAGATAGAACTTGGAAGCACTAGCAAATGTCATCAGTATTATTAATCCATTCTGACACATCGAATAGACAGTCGTTTTGGCTAAACTGCAGCAAGACAGTCAAATAGCCTTAAATAAAACAGAAAAGTTGGGCACTGACATACTGCTGAGCTAAGGTTTGGTGAACAGCTTTCTGTTCAGTCATATTTGTTGATAAAAGTCTTGCTTTGAAAGCTCAGAAGAACCACCAAAAAATAAATACTGCATGATCTATGCAAGCACTATGCGTAATAGGAGAATATTTTTGAAATTTTTTCAAAATTAAATATATTTTCAGTTTCTGGTTGCCTGACTTCAATTTTTAGAGGTGTCTTTATGATGTGCGAGGCTCTTTTATATAATTTTGTAACAATGAATTCACAAATGAGTTGTAGTCGCACGTGTATTCATTGTCTATTGTTGTTGCGAAACACGTCAGAAGAAAATCAAATTCCAATTGTGTTTGCATAATACCCTTGTTTTGTTGGAATACTTGCCCGTTAGATTTTATGTTTTTGGTATCTTTCTGTGCTCACTTAGCGGGTGGTAGGAACTACAGTGTTCCTCATCTATTGTAGAATATCATGAAAATAAAGCTATAATAGCTGGTATACCTAACTTTATTCATCTTAAAAAGTGTCCGAAATTAACAAAATCCTTACTAACTTTGGCCTCCCCGCTGACTATTATATTCTTTTTTCTACAAAAAAATCTGCTAGCTTCGGCAGTTTTAGAAACTTCAATTGAAAAGCTACGTGTCTTTGTTACGTTTTGCAGAACCAAGGTCATGTAAGACAGTTGGAACAGGAGACAGGCTTTCGATAAAACAAAGTGACATTAACTCGAGGAATGTCTCCCAGTGAAAATAAAATGCCGGGCATCAAGAGCAAAATCATGATTATATTTGTGCATAAAGACAATATCATATACAACAGACTCACAGCGAGACTATAGCCCACAATGTGTTATAGTTCCTAACAGGAGATTTAACGGAAAACAATTGTATTTAAAGAAACCAGCATGTTGTAGCGTACTATATACTTTCAAAAAATATCTGCTATTCAAATCTACTGTCACTGAAATATTGTTTTTGATACGTGTGACGTAGAGCCGTGAACCAATTAACATACACGTGTTTACCATGCCATCCGAATAGAACTCGAATAGTTGGCTAGAGGCATATTCGTACCTGCCTAAATTTTGGGCCGAAACTATGCTTTTGTTGAACTGTAGTGGAGAGAGGAAGCATTAGAGTCAAATGCCTACTATGTTTTTTTACCGGCTGCTTAACATTTCAATGCTAAGTACTGCCGTTTCTGCTCAGTGTAACTGCTACTGATACAACCACCACCACAATAGTTTATTGCTACGTATTCATTACTGTTACTGTTTTTCAGCCAACGTTGCTACTATTATTACTACCTACCACCACCACTACCACTATCACTATCACTATCACAACCACTATCACAAATACCCACTATCACTACCACTACCACTATCACTATCACTACCACTACCACTACCACTACCACTATCACTACAACTACCACTCACTACCACTATCACAAATACCCACTATCACTACCACTACCACTATCACTATCACTACCACTATCACTATCACTACCATTATCACTACCACTACCACTATCACAACCACTACCACTACCACTACCACTACCACTACCACTACCACTATCACTACCACTATCACTAACACTACCAATCACTATCACTACCAATATCACTACCACTATCACTACCACTATCACTGCCACTATCACTACCACTATCACTATCACTATCACTATCACTACCACTATCACTACCACTACCACTACTACTATCACTATCACTATCACTACCACTACCACTACCACTACCACTACCACTACCACTATCACTACCACTACTACTATCACTAACACAACCACTACCACTATCACTATCACTATCACTACCACTACCACTATCACTATTACTATCACTACCACTATCACTACCACTATCACTACCACTATCACTATCACTACCACTACCACTACCACTACCACTACCACCACTACCACTACCACTATCACTACCACTACCACTACCACTACCACTACCACTACCACTATCACTACCACTACCACTACCACTATCACTACCACTACCACTATCACTACCACTACCACTATCTCTACTGTAGTAGTAGTAGTAGTACTAGTATGCTTTATTGGCATGATATAAAGATGTTTTACGTATTGCCATGCAAAGCTTTTTAAATTACATGCAAATTACAATAAAAATCACATAAAAACACATAAGATGTTGATACAAAAATACAAGTATATATGCAAGTACATAAAGTCATTATCGTAATATGAATTAAGCAATACTCGCTAATCTAATGATTTAGCATTGAGACCACAAACAGTAACATAACTATATTTATGTAAATAGTGATCCTCAGTATTTCCATTTCTATTTTCTATTTTCCGTTCGAGAAACATTTGTAGTTTAAATAATTGGCTAGGTGAATTGTCAAATTAACGTTATTTGAGTTAAGTAGTTCTGTGAGCGTTGATTTCGATCATTTGGGTCGAAATTTACAACTGCTGCTAATTTTTGGAAAAATGTATGTCTGAGATTGTTATAAAACGTGCAATCAAAAAGCAAATGAATTTCGTCTTCTACTTTTTTGTCATAACAAAATTGACACAGTCGTTTTTCTGGTGGAATTATTGGCCTAGAAAATCTACCTGTCTACAAACAAAGAATGATTGCTTGTTCTGAATTTAAAATAGTCTCTTTTAGTATTGTAATTCCTTATTTCGTTTAATGACGCGTCTTCAGTAAATTCTTGTTTGATTCTATTAAAGAACTATAGTTTAGATGAAGTACCAATTTTTAATTTTTGAGTGTAAAGAATGTTTGTTTTGAAAGCATGAAATAATGTTGCGAATAGCGCTATGGGTAAGATGTCCATGATTTTCTGAAAAATGAGGGGAGTTTCGGATGATTCTCATTAGTTCCTTTATGTTGTTGATATATGAGTTGGTTAGTCTTTGGCCGTCTCTGTACATGATACTAAGAGCCTATTTTACAACAGCATTATCATCTTTAGTATTAAGATAATTATAGTACATAAGTATTTGTTTAGTTATTGTGATTTGAAGAGAAAAATTCCCTGTTTCAGCTCTCGTTGCATGATTTGAAGCTTTATGATATGAACTCAAGAACATCTTACAGAATCGGAAGTGGGTTTTTCTATAGGCGTATTGTCCCACTTTTCAAAGTCTAATTTAATATAAGCTCCCCATACCTCACTGCAATATGTTAGAATAGGTTGAATTGCTGTTTAAAAATTTTTTTCTTGCTGTGCGTAAGGGAAGTTTGAGATGTTTACATGCTTTTGAATTTTAAAAAAGGACATTCAGGGTCATTTCTGCTAATTTCTTCTGAGCTATAGAGAAGTTTCCGGATGAAGTAATTTTTATGCCCAAGCAAGTGTACTCCAGATAAAATAACGCCGGTTATGGCAATAGATTTAATTAATTACTCCAGTTTTGTGATGTTTCAGCAAGCCATAAAAAAAGTTTATAATCGCAAAAAACAATTATAGAAGCAGTTTCCTCTTTAAAATCAAAATTTCGTAATTTTTGGCAAGATAAACTTAACTTGACTTTTATAGAAAAATTAAGAGTCACTACACCCATAACTCTTTCTAGACGAACTATGTAACTGCAATGCCAAAAAAAGATCTTTTAAGATTAAGAACCAGCAACCATCCGCTCTTAATTGAGACTAGAAGATATTGCAACCCTAAAATACCCCGTACAAAAAGAATATGTCAACACTGTGAACTAAATGAAGTAGAGGATGAATATAATCTACTGTTTAATAGATGTACATACTTCAAAAAGTTAGCGAACGTCTTTCACGTTACGACTGAGAATAAAAATAATTTTATAATGAATACTTTCTGCTCAGGCAATCAAAAAGCGTTATATTACCTAAGGTTTTGTAAACTATTCTTTGAAGTGAATAAGAGAGCATCTAATCATGCTGTTAGAGCAGAAATGGGAATATTTCCACTGTTGCTGCCTTTTATAATGAAAGTATTGAAATATGTTTACCTTAGATCAAAGGATAGCAATTCGATTGTTAAACAAGCTCTATCGATATCAGATGAAAAGTAGCTCAAAGCTGTCAAAAAGTTATGGCAATAGATTTAATGAATTACTTCAGTTTTGTGATGTTTCAGAAAACCATAAAAAATTTCTTTTTCGCAAAAAACAATTACAGAAGCAGTTTCCTCTTTAAAATCAAAATTTCTTATCTTTTGGCAAGATAAACTTAATAATTCTACGAAACTTGTGTTTTATAGAAAAATTAAGAGTCACTACACACCAGAACTCTTTCTAGACGAACTATATAACTGCAATGCCAAAAAAGGTCTTTTAATATTTAAAATAATAATAATAATAATAATAATAATAATAATAATAATAATAATAATAATAAACT
>JAOBYH010028673.1:0-12490 GCA_025403525.1 Umimayanthus kanabou | reverse complement strand
ACTGTGACAATACGGATATAGTTTATAAGATATAGAGTAAACGATAAAGTCTCAAACAATACATCGTGCTCGGCTGATCAGTGTTTCGATCTAGGTTCTCCGATTTGCTGGTTGGTGCTCCGACGTACACGGAAAAGAGAGATGAAGGCCGAGTATATGTGTATATGAATAACAAAAATGTAAGTTTTGTTTCAATGTTCCCAGGAAAACAACTAGAACAATGTCTCAGGCACTGTTTAGCCAATACGGATTCTTTTGTAGTAATTCGAAGACTGCCACAAATCCCCTCCTCCCCTTCCCCACAGTCAGTGAAGGGTTTCATCCTTTAGCTGTGAACCTGATTTATCGAGACCGGTCGGTATTCTTATCTGTACGCTACCCATTTCGCTGGGTGATAAATACGCATATTATGTCAACCACTACGCAAACGTTAACTTTATTTGTTTCAACGACTGACTCACGTCCGTGTGCATCCGCCATTTTTTGTTTCCGTTAAACAACTCAAAAGGCGGCGTGGCTTAGCCTTTTATAGGCTCGCTCCGTGTTTAAGTTCAATCCATTTACAGTTCTTTTTCAGAAGTTAATCAAATGTTTAAAAATCAGTAAGAATCTTCTGACATTTTTTGATGAGCTGTCTGAAAAGTTTTTCGACAATTCCGAAGATCTCTAAAATTTTCTAAGATTTTCCAAAAATTGTGTGTATTTTGCCCAGGTAATAAAAAGAAAATTTCACATGCAGCTGCACTCGTTCGTAAAATATTGTTTTTACCACCAAAATAAAATCTTAGGTTTGCACGCCCATGTAATATCCTTTATATCTGCGGCTCGAATGTGTGCCATACAGTCTGCCGTAGGATTTTTAATCATGTTTAAAAATCGTACGACAATTGCAGTAAAATATGTAATATGGTATGCTGTTAAATTTGAAAGCTGGCAAAATATACTGCAGTTCCAAGACACAAAGCTTATGGACCCTTCTCACGGTTCTTGAGGCAATTGAAAACCTGACGTTAGTACTCTGTAAGCATCAGAAATGGAAAGAGCAGATGAAAGTGGATAAGTGCCGAAAATGTGGGGATTTAATATTGAAAACTGTGACATTAGTGAGGTTTTTAAAAACAAAAAATAGCCCGAAATTCTAAAGAGAATGTATGGGAGTTTGCATGGGATCTAGGCTGGGAGCTAGGGCATCGCATGCCCGTCTAACGTAAAATTCCAATACATTCTCTGTTAAATTTTCAGTTTTTAAAAACTTTACCAGTGCCACAGTTTTCAATATTAAATCCCCAAATTTTCAGCACTTACTAACTTTCACCTGCTCTTTCCATTTCTGTCGCTTACAGAGTGAAACGTCTGGTTTTCAGTTGCCTCAAGAATCGTGAGAAGGGTCTATACCATGCACAATACCATAACCATGTATCACTGTGTTAAATCATGTCATGATCATGCAAATAACTTTTGATTGTTGTTTCCCCATCTCTTCAGGGCGCTCTGAACATGAAGAAGGACATGATACTTAAGGGCGACAACAAACAGGAAGCTCGCTTTGGATTCTCCATTGCTGCCGTGGGTGATCTTAACCAGGATGGCTTCCAAGGTAGGATGCACTTTGAGAGCTGTGTTTTTGTCATATGTAATTATCGTGGAATAAAAAAAGTTTTCTATAAAAACCTGAGTACGACCTTTCTTTCTTAAACCGTTTTGCAGACGTTGCAGTTGGTGCCCCATACGAAGACGGAGTAGGGGCAGTTTACGTTTATTTGGGTTCAGCAAATGGAATTAACCTTTCACCCAAGGCACGACAGGTATAAGTTTGGGTTTTTATCATCTTGTGCCGAGTTGTTTTTGGCTTCAGAATCTTTCCTTTTAAAAAGAAACTCTTTCAGTTGTGTTTATCCTAGATGTTATCGTCTTTAGTAGCCATGGTCACTATATACATACTATAATTTTGCGTTTTGTTTGTCTTTTGAAATCAGTATTATTTTATTTAGGTCCAGTAGACAGGGTTAACTTTAACAATCTTTGCCTACTGAATTACACATTAGAAGACGGGGTTTTTTTTGTCGTTGCAACTGCCAGCATGCATGTCTTTTATGCTCTTGAAAAATCAGTTTCGTTGTCTCATTTCTTGTTTAGAAAATTGCTGGTTCGAGGTACAAAGTAGGGCTGAAGAGCTTTGGTTTTTCAGTCGCCGGCGGAGTAGATGTCGACAAGAATGGCTATCCAGGCAAGTTATTTTCCTTGAAATGATCGATCGCATC
Source organism: Umimayanthus kanabou (assembly GCA_025403525.1). Taxonomy (NCBI): domain Eukaryota; kingdom Metazoa; phylum Cnidaria; class Anthozoa; order Zoantharia; family Parazoanthidae; genus Umimayanthus; species Umimayanthus kanabou. The sequence continues at coordinate 10,229 of JAOBYH010028673.1, read as the reverse complement.
CCTCATCCCCACGGTATCTTTCCTCCAACAATCCCTGCAAAACGCTGTATCTATCGTAGTGTGACCAGATGTTATTAACAAAACCGATTTTCTTCAGTTTCCCGAACTTTTATAAAGGAGTTGTGCAGGTTTTTTGATTAACTATGAGAAAGTCGTATATTGCAATCAGTCTTAGAAATCCCCAACCCATTACATTATAAGCATTTTAAAAGCTATGGACTAAGCCAAAAAGTAATAAAAATTGATTTAGTTGTATTGCTACACTGTAAAACCTGCCGCTGCGGTGCCCAATTGTAATTTGCATCTGTTTTCTACACCCTCAGACATTGCAATTGGAGCCGTACAGTCAGATCAAGCTATGGTCGTAAGGTAATGTACACGTACAGTGGATGGTATTGCGAGCTCTCGAAAAATGCGAGAAGCTTCAGACTTTGGGGAAATCAAACAGCTAATTCATTTATGGAAGTTTTGAACATTTTAAATTTCCATTAACCCTCGCGTTGTTTGGTCTTGGGTGCACCACTTTAATGCAATAAAGTTTATTACAATAAAATGGCCAGAAAAGATAACTGTGTTTTGTGTTTTTCGTCACAGAACTAGGCCAATAATAGTTATACGGGGAGTGGTAACACTCAGTACCCAGCAAATCGTGTTGGAGAACAAAGACCTTATATGTGCAGCAAAAGACAAAACCATGCATAAGTGGTAAGAACTTGTTCTTCATCTTGTACTTTTTAGTAGAAACTGAAACGTTATCAGGTATTGAAAGAGAGTTTATTACTAGTTTGATATAAACTGAACACAATCAGTAGTTGAAAGGGAGACTATTTTCTATATTTCTGGGTTCGTACAGGTTATCGAGAAACTGGAAACATGGAATTTCAACATTTCAAATATCAAGATTTGTTATGGAAAGTAATGGAAAATCAGATCAGTTTGTGAACAAAGAAAAATTACCGTATATCGTCAGTTTATAAAAAAATTAAAAATACTAAATAAAGACATCTGATACTCGATATTTCAAGAGAAATTATACCGTATACCAAATTAAAACTCAAAACCCTCCGTATTCATGTAGCTTATGCCTCAAACCGCCTTACATGTAAAACTATTTAATGTCTAATGCCCCATCGACCAACTGCCAAACATGACGTTATAAATGGGTGCTCTGCTGAGTTATTTCAGCTTAAATACTGTAACCTTCTGAGTTCCGCCTATAAAAGACATGTTCTGCTAAAACTGTTCGGATTAAAAATGTACAAAGTATACACATAGCACTGATTTCAAAGATTATTCTCTTTTTCAGTATCGACGTCACGGTCTGCTTTTCATTCAGCTGGAGAGTCAACGTCCAAACCAGCGCGGGTAAAGTAACACAAATTTGTTTGTCGTGTTGGTATTCAAGCCTTTCATTTTCGTGTAGCTGTACTGTGTAGCCATGTAAAAACTGCACAGTTTCAGCAAATCACTACTACTACTACTGCTGCTGCTGCTGCTGCTACTACTACTACTACTACTACTACTACTATTACTAGTGTTACTATGCTACTACTACTACTACTACTACTACTACTACTACTACTGCTACTGCTGCTGCTGCTGCTCAACTATTACTACTATTACTACTACTACTATTACTACTACTATTACTACCACTACTACTACTACTACTATTACTACTATTACTAGTGTTACTACTGCTACTACTACTACTACTGCTACTGCTGCTGCTGCTGCTCAACTATTACTACTACTACTACTACCATACTATTACTAGTGTTACTGCTGCTGCTGCTACTACTACTACTACTACTACTACTACTACTACTACTACTACTACTACTGCTGCTGCTGCTGCTCTACCATTACTACTACTACTACTACTACTACTACTACTATTACTACTACTACTACTACTACTACTGCTGCTGCTCTACTACTACTATTATTATTATTATTATTATTATTATTATTATTATTATTATTATTCAGTACTACTACTATTACTAGCAGTTCCATTTCCTAAAACGGATTGTTTTAAACAAGCTATATGTTACAGTGGAACATTACGGGAAACACAGACCGTTTAAAAACCAGTCAGAACGCGTGAAGTACTTGCGATTTTATAAATATTGACATTGTTACTTTAGTTTAACAGAAGAGTTTCAACATTTGTATTTTGCTAAAGCTATGTTGCTATGAATGTTTTTCATTACAGCTGTAAACGTCAGTTACTCTGTTGATCTTGACAAAAACATCGCTTTTCGGCGTCTGTTTATCGAGCCTGCCAATGATTCAAGTCGCGAGTTCTCCTACAAAGCGAACTTCAGCCTTGGGACAGAGGCTGGAAAAGAAAAGTGTGACACTAAAAGGAAGATTCTTTTACAAGTAAGTTATAATGTGACAGTACTTTAGCCAGTGACAGCATTTAGACAGGGACGTTAAGACGTTGGTCTAGTCTCTCAACGTTCTATATCGGGGGACGTAAAGGAAGCCACATACTTGTCGATAAGAGTAGGGTAATGCCGTTGTTGTGTTGAGATCCACGAGTTTATCAGTTTCTAACTGTTACGTGCCACCCTTGTTAAAAAAAGTTAATCAATGACTTACGAAGTTTGAGTAAGCAAAAGCTAACTGAGTATTTAAGTGATAGTGGCCGGCTTTTGTAAATGGATTGCTTTGAAATGTGCGAAGCTAGGCAAGTTGTTTTCAGCAACTCGAATCTATCCATTTTGCTTAAAAAGCAACAATAGTATTAAAGTTTGGGGAGGAAGTTTTGTAACACCTGCGGCATATCAGTGGAAAAGGACAACTTTAGTAGTGCATGGTCATTTGTTCACTACAGGTATAATATAATTTTGAATATATGTTCTTGTTCCTTTCTACTGAAAGGCAAAATGTAGTTGAGCACAACATGTGCATTATCCCTCATCATGATTTTATATAACAGTTTTTTAAAAACTTTATTTTATGTTATACTCGTAAAGAACGAAAAGCTGCAATGATGTTATAAAAGATTAAGCTATTGAAATTCAGCAGCGAACATTCTGGAGTTATGACTCAAAAATGTTTAGCTGTTATATTGGTTAATTAATATTTGAGCATTAAAGACATCTATACTACGCGTGCTTTCACTGGTTGCCTTGTGTCTATCATTTTTGGATGATAAGAATGCTCACGTGACTTAGGCAAGCTAAATTTGCACGTACATGTCAAGTGACTGAGCTCCAGCTGCTTCATTTTCGTCAAAAATGGCTGAAAATGTGCAACTATTTTACAAAAGAAATAGACTCTTCGCCAACATTTCGGAATAATGACTCAGTGCCCCTCAGTACGAGGTAGCAAGAGACGACGCTACATAAATTTCCAAGATGGCGTCCCGAATTCCAATTATTAAAGCGAAAGTATGAAGTACATTATGTAACATTTTTCAACCAAAAAATTACGCGATTGACCTTTCACAATGGACGAAAAAGAGGCAAGACAAGCAAACCTGGTGTGTTCAAAGCCTTGTCTTGTTTTTCTTGCTTTTTACAAGTTTGTAGGCTCGGTTGGCATATTTTCAACATGTCGCCCATGTCACATCCGTTATCGAAAGCACTTGGGAAGCTGAAAAAACATTAAAGGAGCTGTTTCTCCACTTATTTAGTTATTAAAAGGAAGATGAAGGAACGAAACAGCTGAGGAAGCACTCCAACAATTTCCTTCGAGTTCTTTCATCTTGTCCCGCGAGACACGGGCTGTCTTTCTGTTTAAAGCTGTAAACAGAGAGGTGTGTTATGGATGGTCGTTGATCAAAACCAATGTATACATGTGTGTACAAATAAAATAGTTCCACTTTTTTCAAGAACGACGTAACGGTTTTATGTAGTTAACACCATAGTGAACCCTTTGTTGTAGTTTGTTAACGATGAATTTCGTTAATTTTTCAATTCACAGCAACCCAAACAAATTGGAGACCTGGTAAACCCTCTGACGTTCGATTTAACGTATGATCTTAACAATCCTTCATCATGTTCTCCCAACTTGTGTCCGGTTTTGGATGTGCTCTCCGGGGATAGCTTTCGAGCTCAGGTACGTCATTCAATACTTAACAATTATTCCCCGAAGTGGAGGTGGATAGTGGATACTTTTCACTACGTACCAACATGCACTGAGGGGAATAACTGTTTTAGTATAAATCCAACAAGTGAATATCACTTTCAAAAATAATATATTTTCCTCTGAACAAGTTCAAAAATGTCTGACGTCCGCGCGCGTCCGCGTGTCCTGTTTCCCGTATGAATACTAAAAAGTGAATATAGATGAATATTTACTTTTTTTGACCAATCAGAGTGCACGAAAAGTGATATTCACTTGTTGGGTTTATACTAATTATTAATAACCCATGAAACGGCTGTGTGTGCATTTGTAGTAGAATGAAATGAGTTTCCAGTCGAGTGAAAGGGCAGGGTATTTGTTATTTGTAGAATGAGATGTGTTTCTAGTGAAATGAAATGGGTTTCTGGTCTAATTGAATTGCAGGATCAATTTCAATTTTTTTTATTATAAATAACCATCAAGGAGATTACAGAAACTAACTAAAAGAATGTTGTTTAAAACAGTAGCATATGCATATAGTACATGCACATAAATATGCTATTGGAATTTCAGTACAGCTAAATTACAGAAATGATCTCCAGGATGGAAGGCAGTTCAAAAGAAACCTAGGGCTTATATTTTGAGGATCTGTATTTCTAGTCAAGTACATTTATGGCACGAAATGGTAACTATGCAGCTTCTTCATGTACATGTATATATATACATGGTTTCAAAATTGTACCATGATATGCTCGGATTGTTAGCAGTGTTGAAGCACCTCGCCCTGCTTTGTGCTTGAGCTGGAATGAACACAATTTTTTTCTGTTACAACAAAATGTTTCTAAACGAGCAAAGTTTAAATACGCATTGGAAAACTATTGAGGGTGTATGGGAGGGGGAATTAAGCTCTCCAGTACCCCACCTCTCCCTGCTCTGTGGTCACTGGGAATGCAGATTTTCCTAAGCTTGGGAAGCAGATGGTATTCACTACTTGTTCATATGAAGCAGTGTTGACTAACACTTCTGTAACTTGTTTCCAAAAGTCAACATTCCTGAAACACTGCAGGGACCAGCAGACTTGCCATCCTGACCTGGCAGTAATGGGAAACGTCACCTTTCGCGGGTAAGGTTCTGTCAATTCATGTGTTCTTGTATTTGTACATTTGAACACTCGATGAGTCGACACCAAGATTAGGATTTTCCCTGTTGTGTCCTCCCTTGTGCTTTTAGTTCTTGTTTAGATTTTATATCAATGTATTTTTTTGTATCTTTGCACAGCTGAAATAAAGTATATTTATATAGTAACTCCTGTTTGCTATTTAATTTTCCTTGTTTCCTTATAAACATCACAGTTTCAATGCAAGTGGGGCTTGGAACAATGATTTTAATCATAGTTTTTGTCATGGTACATGTAATGGTTTTTATTATTATTCAGACAGTACCTGCTCGTTTCGAAACGTAATACTTATATCCCCGGATATAAGCACCCACCCCAAACCCCTTACGAACTTGCATGTATACGTCCAGGGCTTTAATGTAGAATTTTACGGTACTTCAGAGTTCGAGTTATCAAAAGTACAGTAAATTACTAAGAAAATGAATTGAAGATGGAACGAATTCATGCTGGTTATCCAATGGGTTCGAATTATCGAGGTTCGAATTACCGAAGTTCGAATTACTTGAGGTTCGAGTTCTCGAGGATGGAGTTGCTAATCTTTGAGTCAACTCTATTTTGTTGAAAGGCCGTTTACATGTGATTAAGGCTATAGGAGACAGATGCTTTATGTGGTTGGTGCCTTCCCAGTTTTTGACGCATGATGAAAACATTACTTTTTTCACATAGCCTAGTCAAACTTTTTGCAAGACAAGTTTGGCACTAATGTTGTTTTTAATTATTGTCTGTTTCAGAGGGACCTCGTTCTACAATAAGATTTTTATTGGCCTGGTGGACACAATGTTTGTGAATCTGAAAGTGAGGAACAACGATGACGATGCAGCTTATTCGAGCGAAGTTGTCGTCGCCTATCCACCCGGCTTGAGTTATATTGGACCAGGAAGTCAGGTACAGTGCCTTGAGTCTCAGGGTAATGTCAGAAATAGGATTGGATCGAAGGGAAAAGAAAGAGGAAGTTTGAATGGAATCGGAAATTATTGCAGTTTAAAGTAGACTTTGTCAGTACTTTTTAGTGTCAGTAATTTCTTTAATCCTGTTAAACGTTTGTAAAAATTCTAGAAAAAAAACTCCGGGAAAGTCTGATGCTTTCAATCGCAAAATAAATTAAAGTCTCCACTGAGATCCAGCTTTAATATAAATTTATCTTGTTTGCCAGGTGAAGGTCAGAAACCATAATAATAAAGATATCAGTAAGAAATCGTGTTCTTCGTTTTAAAACAGTGTCTACAGCATTCCTTTTGATATTAATGGTAAATATTTATTGCTTTGGTTTCCCGTCCAGGATGTTCAATGCGAGACGAGAAAAAACAAATGCTCAACATGGCAGCAGGCAGTGTGTAAAGTTGGAAATCCACTGAGGGGGAGAAATCAGGTTTGGAACTTTGTAAACTTTGCGCCTTCCCATGTACTAGACAACAAAAACAGTATTGTATACTTCTTGTATGTTCTGTGATTGATTATCGCTGCAGGGCTCGAAATGCAGCCTGCCGATTGTAAACTTTGCCTCCTTCTCATGTACTAGACAACAAAAACAGTATTGTATACTTCTTGTATGTTCTGTGATTGATTGGTTGTCTGTGACTGTGTGTCTTTGTGTGTATCGCAGGGCTCGATAGGCAGCCTGCCGATTGTAAACTTTGCCTCCTTCCCATGTACTAGACAACAAAAACAGCATTATATACTTCTTGTATGTTCTGTGATTGATTGTCGCAGGGCTCGAAATGCAGCCAGCCGATAGCCAAACGCAGACCAAATTTTGGAAAACGCACATTAAGAGCAATTTGGACTATACTAAACAAAATATAGAATGACAGGCCGAAATAATTTAATGAATTTGAGAGACTCGTTTAGTTAAACCGGCTGGGATTGAAACCCTGGTGTGTATGTGTGTGTGTGTGTGTGTGTGTGTGTGTGTATGTTTAACTGTGTGTGTAATGATGTACTTCTATATTTGTGTGTCAGTAATTATGTAACCAAATTGTGATTGTGTGAGGGGATGAGAATATGTTCATACTTGTTTGTGAACATGAGGTGGAGAATGTGGTTCCCACGCCTTGTTGCTTATGTTGCATCAGTATAATAGCGTTTTTGGATCTATGTAACGGCTTTTTCTTTTATTACAGAGAGATTTTTACATCGAGTTTGCCACGGTAGGAATTCTTGGAAACTTTAGCGACTTCGACCTTCAAGTTGAGGCAAAAAGGTAATACCAAATACTCATGCTGCCGTCAATATGATGAGATTTCAAAATCCTTCAAACAAAGTCAAAAATATGTGCTCATCCCAGCTGTTTAGGCGGTCCTATTAGTTGTGTAGTGATGAAATTGGCCGATGACAAAACGACTCTCCTTCCAAAGCATACCAAGTCTCTTATAGTTCTAAGAATTTTGGAAGGTTCACCATATGCGTATTATTCAGTGAAACCCTGGAATTTTGGTTAACTTTAAATGTTACCTTTCTTGTGACTGCTTCGTTACTTTAATCCTGTATTAGATTAATTATACAAACTCGGTCCATCTCCTTTCGTTTTGTTGCTGGCTATTTCATGTATGAGAATCGTGATTTGTTCTGTTAATCGGTTGTGGCTGGTCGACGGCAGCCCCACACAATCTTCAGAGCAATGAAGAAACTTCAAAGGTTGAGGCAGCGATGATAACTGTGGTACATAAAACGTGAAATCGTCCTTCCCTCACTGTAGTTGCTGATGAAGTCTAGGCGACGAGAGGAAAGAAAACAAACCAATCTTGTGATATCATGCGGTGCTATAATAACAACATTTTTATTGTTTTCAATTTGGCACTACTTTCGAAAACATCTGAAAAACGAGTTTACAAAACTTAAAATATATTAATAGTAATAATAATAATAGTAATAATAGTGGCTTCACTGTAGAATCCACTAGTTGGCTCTCCCTCTAGTCTACAATTATGTATATATTGTAAGTAAAAATAAAATTACATATATAATATAAAAAAATATAGATATACCATTAACATAAGTCAGATCATCCCCACATTGCGTGAAACTCTTGAGGAACGGATTTTAAAAGGTTTTAATGTTTTGGCTTTTCACCCATCTTTTTATCGTTTTTAAAAAAAATCTATTGTGCTATACACCAACATAATAAGCCCTTTTTAATGAAGTGGGAGTATCCAGTTTTAAACATAAACATAAATACTGTTTCGTGAAATATACGTGGTAAAAACCATTGACCTTACTATTTATCTTTTTTCCATAATTAGCACAAGCAATGAAACATCCTACAACAAACATCAGGACAACGAGATTCTTCTGACCGTAAATGTGACAAATGAAGCTGATTTGTCATTGGACGGGTAAACAGACAAGTTGTATAGACATTTTTGCTAAATCTAGTTTTTGTCGTTTTTGCGGCCCCAAACTTGAAACGTTTGTGTTTTGGTTTTAGCTTACTACTGAATCTGGTAGCATTCGGTTGCTTTCTTGATCATTTCATTCTGAAATTCGATCGTTGCTTATAGATCATACCAATTAAGTCTTGTTGGTCCAACCGGTATTTTTTTAAAGCGGTATTTATTATTGTTGCTCTTTAAATTACGTAAATCAAAAAAGTGTTCGGCAAAATCTGGCAAATCGTATTGAATAGTGCAGCTGATGTGACTGGAAATGGGCTGCTTGGTATGAAGCCTATTACGAAAAAGAGTAGCAGCTTACATTAATAACCGAGTAATCTACCGTTACTGCTCACAGGTTTTCAGAACCGGATCAAGTGGTTTACAGAAACTCGGCTGCCAGAAATGTAACATGGGTTAGCCAGATAGGAGTGCAAGTGCTGCAGAAACTGATAGTAAGTTCTAAAACTCTGCTGATGTTAACGTGTGTATACCGGAACGGTCTATTAAATATTCCTGCACAGCTCTATAAATATTCCTAGAGCTATGTGTTAGAGTTCCTGGCAGTTATTTATGGTTATATATATGGCTAATTTAGGGTCAAATATGGGGTTGTGGTTGGTGTAATGGCAGTGCATAAGGACTAGTGCTAGAATCTGCGGTTCGAGACTCGTCGTGTTCGCTCTTCTCTGTTTTTTAAACTTTTATTTTTATTTGAACTTTTTCTAACTCAGTGTGGGAATCAGTTTTAGTAATGTCGCGGTACTAGTAAGTGACCATCCTCTTGAAGTGGGCGAAAAAAAATTCGCCCATCGCAGATGAGGATTGATTGAACAATTCATAAACTCGTATTCGTGTTCAGGTAATGTGCTCGAATACAAATAGGATTTGTCGTGCTCGCACTGTAAATCCCTAAAGCACAATGTACAGCTGTGTCTCAAAGCCATCTAATGGCAATAGTAACGAACACTGAACTGTCTTTACCCTTGTCGGGTCTACCTGGCACGACTAATCAGTTCTCAACAACTAACAGAACCGGCTGCGGCCTGACTGGTCCTGCTTATGGACTACGGGAACTCAGTTCTTCGCTTTGACCTTTCCACTAACAGTAACCAATACTTTTTGACGGCCGGACCTGACAAATAAGAAAGTGCTCCAAATAGCACAGAGTTTGAGCGTACAGCTACGTCTCGGTTGCCTGGTATCTTCTTATTAACATAACTCTGGCTATTGTAATAAGTTAGATTCCTGTAACAGACGTATATCAGTGCCGTTTGCTTTGCATATTGTAAAATACATGTACAGTTGTGCTCAACAAGAGAATCGTTCCTCCTAATCCTTCTACTTCGAGTGTTTAACGACATTAACAGAGCAATTGACAATCAAAACGAATGCGTCTTGGTGCTGCTAGATCTATCAGCAGCCTTTGACACCATTGATCACAGAATTCTCATCAATAGACTGGAGAAGCGATATGGGATCACAGGTCATGCCCTTGATTGGCTGAAGTCGTATCTTCAAGAACGAAATCAACATGTAGTAATTGATGAGACTTACTCTGACCCAAGAGTCATTTGTTGTGGTGTTCCGCAAGGATCGGTGCT
>JAOBYH010028562.1:0-12492 GCA_025403525.1 Umimayanthus kanabou | reverse complement strand
GTAAGTTAAAGTGCTCTAATAAATATTCCAATTTATTAGAGCACTTTAACTTACTACATTTAAACCACTATATACATAAGCTTAATAGTGCTCAGCGGCCAAACCTTACTGGCTACCCCTTCACTTAGGTCGATTGGTTAGGCTGATTAACTGACTCATACTTTCGATGCGCCGATCTTTTTATTGCACTTTCATTCCAGAATGAGAACTTCTATGTAAACGTTGAATAGAATATGTGTATCATGCCGGAATAAAATCCTAGAGTACAAAATGACGGTTTACAGCTAAATCTAGTTTTCCGTTTGTTTATTAAAAGGCTCAAAAACTATTTGAGCGAGCTGAAACGGTGCTATCTAGTGTTGCCAAATGTCTTGTTAAATTGGCACAATAAATAATGAGTATGGAACGCTTATCTTATTTTGAGAAAGCAGGAATAGATTATAGATTATTTCTTTGACTTTCTTTATTTTTTTTGTATTAATAAAAGATTGAAAGTATTTCTGTATATTTTTTGTTTGGTTTTATACCCAATCATATACTGACAGAGTGAATAGTAATTTATCAACCTCGATCCCAGGGCTCTTACTTAACAAGAGGCGTTTAACATTCATTCTAGCCATTTCAGCAAAGGGGGGACCCCATGAATTTTTTCTGGAAGGCTCAAAACTTAAAAAGACTTGAAAATGTCATATTTTGTGTAGAATAATGCACAGATCACGATTCTGGCGTGGAAAAATCCTGCGACTTTTATTTGTTGCGTTCAGTTAAACATTTCGTTGTCCAAAATATGTAATGCAACTGGTGCTGAAAAACCAGTCGTTAACGCAACATCATTGAAGGCTGCTGTCGGACAACGGTGACTGTGACGTTTGTGAAACCCACCAGGAATGAAGGTCCTGATCAAGCGGTTTAAGAAATATGACACAGTACCAGAAACTACGCTGCATACGCAACGTAGTGGCACATTTCATAATCATGAAAAACAGTTGTCTTTTGCATTTTAGTGATATATGGACCAAATTAATGGGCCAAAAACTGCATAACCGCCAGACTAATATAGAAACCCCCCTCTTTGTTTCATCAGCTTCTGTGTTCAGTTTAATCCTCGTTTTGTCTTCTAAAACACAGATGTAGACTAGATTAAGGAACTCAAGAAAGTGCTTACTTTAGAACTATTGTCTTGGGATCAAACCGAACAGCCGTCTGCATACAGTGCATTGATCGAGACACAATTGATATAAACTAAAAATAGTTATCACTACAGCTGCACCGCCTGTAGTCATGTGCAATACACGAAATATACATCAAAATATAGATAATTGTTCTATAGATTGATTCAATCAGACTTTATATCGTGATAAATAAATTTATAAACAACGTAACAACGCAACGGTTTCCATCAAAGCAACAAAAAGTATTCAACGTAACAATCGGGAACTACATTTATTTAGTACATACTACCTTCTCGATTGACATACTTATGCAATTAAAGAATTAGATTAATACTGGCTGCAAGCTCATAGATTCCCAAAGAATTAAAAGATGGCCAACTGAATTTCTTAAAAATAGGACCTTTTGTCTAATAGTTGTATTCAATTGATTTGAGAAAATGAACCCAGGGGAATTGATGTCTGGCTTCAAGTCGAAGTTCAAGAGTAGGAAAACAAAGTTGCATAACTGTAAGTAAATAGTTATATATAGAACTAAAATAACTGCAGCACAGTCTTCAATCTGTTAATTCTTGGAATGTACACTTGCTTTGAGTTACTGTAGTTCACTTTACTGGAAGTTTAGACCAGCATGCTACTAGAACCTGGAACACTGGAGTTTAAAACGCTGGGTTTATTTATAGCAAGTTTCCACTTGGAACGTGTTGGAGTATTTTGACTTCTTGACGGCAAACTAGCCGCTGTGCCTGGATACAAACTATACACTACTACAGACGAGAGGCCGACAGCAGTATCATACATTTAAGAGTGTAGCAGTTCCATCCCGAATCTGTCAGAACTGTTGACGAGTCGAGGTTTTGAAAGCGGCGCTACGCAAGCCAATTGAAAAGGTGTGTTGGTATCTTTTGAGAGGCATTTTGGAGCCAGAAAAACAAGTGTATAGGCCAACTGCATGGCTCAGAGCCAAGATTCCCTATAGCATAACTGCAGCCAGCCAAAAGTTTTAACATAACAACAATGTGCAGTTCACGAGTGTTAAACCGAACAGTTTATGAGTATTAAGCTGAAGAAAGCAAACGAAGTAATGAATATGGATATCTCGGATAAAAAGAAATGCCAGCATTCTAAAATCTTGCAAAGACGCCGGTCCTGTGATAGTTTTGACTCGCCCCCATTGACGAGAGATTCGCTAACGACAACCTCCCCAGCCAGGCGCAAAATGGGCGAAGGCGCTGCACGGGAAATAGGACGTCGAGAAGTTTTGTCCTCACAGCAACAGAAACCTTCTCAAGTGTATTGCCTTAAACACTGCTTAGGACGAAAATATAGCGCTGGTACAAATGAGAAACCAAATTTGAGTAGTTTGAACAGTACACCTTTGTGCAACACGGTTGACGATGGCACAGGTCATTCGGGTCAGAACAAGAGCGCAGTGTTGAATCAGTTGAAAGCAAAAACAACTACTGAACAACTATTTGAGTCATCGAACAAAAATGCAAAGAAAGAGCTCACGAACACGCCGCGAAAGAAACATAGCTTGGGTTCCAATGAGAAACCGAATTTGGCACTACTAAATAGTGCAATGTCTAACGCTTGCGTGGATAATGATAACGTTCGCCACGTTGGATCGACGAATGGTGCTGAATCAAACGAAAAGCCTACTCCCGACTTGTTGTTTCAGGAAACCAAATCAAATATCAGTAACAAAGTTACTAGCTCGCCACGACGGAGATATAGCGTCGGTTCGGTTCAAAAACCAAAATTGGATCTCTTGAATTACGCACTGACGCCTAACACCGACGACGAGTTCGCGTTTCAGCGAAGACGAAAATCGAGCTGGGAATCAAACGAGATGCCAACGGGGCCGTTTGAGGTAACTAAATCAAGTGCCAGTAAGGAAAATATCAACCGGCCACGCCGGAAACATAGCGCTGGTTCAAACGAGAAACCAAATTCTGAGAACCTGCAGAGCATAGCGAAGATCAATATGGAGGGTCGATTTGGCCGCAGACTTAGCGTCGGTTTGAAAATGCGACCAAGTTTTAGCAAGGCGGACGAGATGGCAAAAGCAAACATTAAATCGGAATCTATGAGCAAATCAGAAATTAAATGTAGCGCTGATTTGAACGAAAAACCGAAATCGTACCCGTACGAGGCATGGAAGCCGAACACTGTTAGTGAAAAGTTTAGGGCGATACCTGTGCTAAACCTTGAAAATAATCCAGGAAGGAAATATAGCGGCGGAAAGAACGAAAAACCAGATTTGACACAGCTGCATAAGGTAGCACAGCTTAGCAGAGACGGCTCATATTTGCCAGCCACGAGTAAACCCGAACCTGTTCATTTCTTGGCTGTGGCGACATCTTGTTGTGACTCGGCGTCGCTGGCATGTAGCAGTGTTAATTTTGGTACCTCGGAGAACTTTCTTCCTGAACTTGAACTGCAACCGCGTCAGGAAGATGCAGCTGAGAAACTGAGGAACATTGAGAGCTGGTTAAATGGGTTATAGTCTAGAGCAAAATGACTTAAAACATTTCAATTTTCCGCGTGTACTTAATCACTGTATTGTATTGTGGCGTTAGACGCAAATTTTAATTTAACGGTTGCCGTTCTGTTTTCCTAGCCTGTGCTGGTGTTTGTTCAGTAACTGCGCTCACATAGTGTGTGGCTCCTCATAAAATGGTCTACAATTGGTCTAGCGAAACCGATTGTAGAATTGCACACATTTTAGGTATCCTACTGATGATCACTTACTTATTTGACTTTTATTTTAGCAACATCATAGTTGTCTGTGCAGTTTCAATTAGCTCAAAAAGAGAGCATATTTCCCAGAAAATTAAGCACAGCTAAAATGCGTAGAAATTCTGCCCACCCCCTCTCCCCGGATATCTTATATGGTCCACTCCTAAAGCACACCGTATCTTTCATTCAATAAGAACCGGGTACATATATTCATAGTGCATGGCAATCGGGTTTTTTTCATCCAGTACAGGTATAGCCAACACAAGCGTAGCACCACCGAACTACGAATATTGATTAAAAAAATACCGGCTTGCGCGAACGTTACAAATACGACGGAACTGTCTGACCGACCTAACAATGACTCTGCCGAGATGACTCCCACAGGTTGTGGAAACGTCAGTCACAAACAACAACACTTCTTCTCAGGACTACACAGATTAGGACGATCGACCATCTACAAATACAAGCATACACATAAACTGTATTAAAATTTCCTTCACAAGCTTCTAAACTTTCATTACATTTCTTAAAGTTATAAAATGCAATACATTTTGATTGCATAAATATAAAATATAGAAATATGAAACTGTTGTGAGAAACTATGGAAGATGGTAAACTTTAAAAATTACGCCGTCCTCGAATTAACACCGCCCCCGAATAAAAGTTGCACTCGACTCACAAAATATTTCATAAACGCCGCGGCGTTTAATCGACTAAACACGGTAACCTGATTTCGACCCTGAGTGTACCGAGTTGTCTCCTTGAGCAAGGCACTTTACTTGCTCCAGTCGACTCAGCTGTATAAATGAGTACCGGTTTCTGCTGGGGGCTAATCTGCGATGGATTAGTGTCCTGTCCAGGGAGAATCACAGACTCTCATCCGCTTAACACTACGAAGACCGTATATAGGCGCCGGCCTATGAACCATTTGGCTCTGGAAAGGGTTGCCTGCCCGCAAACGTTAATTCTCCTTCGCCGCGGGAAGCGCTCGGAAAAACACATCTGCCGTATCGAGAAAGTAATTCCACCCGGCCGTCACGCTGAGAGTGTTCACTCAACATTTACCCTTGTCCAATGAGAATGCTTCATGTTAGAGGTGACAAAACTCCGTGCGTGAGCGGCGGAACAGTTGAAAGTGGTCTGCGTGACTGAAGATGAACGAGGTTGAAGTCACATGACAATTCACGTGCGCCCGCCCCTCCGAGTCCACGTGACTCAGTCAACCATGACAGGTTGACCAGACCAATTGTTATCGAA
The DNA here is from genome assembly GCA_025403525.1 of Umimayanthus kanabou. Classification (NCBI taxonomy): domain Eukaryota; kingdom Metazoa; phylum Cnidaria; class Anthozoa; order Zoantharia; family Parazoanthidae; genus Umimayanthus; species Umimayanthus kanabou. Next base: position 7,324 of record JAOBYH010028562.1, on the reverse strand, counting down.
AATGAGAATTTATACGTTTCAAAAGCAAGTGAATTGGAAAACTTTCTCAGGGAAGAGTTGGGTATTCATTTATAGATTTAGAACAAATTAACTTCAGTGCCGTTCCCCCAAATTTTGAACCGGAAGTAAACTATTTTTGTATGTTTTTAAATTACAATTGAAAAAACAATGGTTAAAAGTATTCAGCGTGTCATCCAGATTTGTGTTTGTTTCAATTGTCTTCTATTTATAGAACCCAAAATTCTGATAGACTGAATACCTTCAAAACGGGCGAAAGGGCGTTTCCGGGAACCTGATTTCCAAAGTTTTGGAAGTTTCTCATTCTGCCTCCTGGCTAAATTCAAGTCTGGCTACGGTCCTGAATTTTGATTGTATTTGTGCACTTTTTGTTTTATAAGAACCTTTTTAGTAAGAGCATTGAGGCTGAAAAGGTCTTTCAGTCTGCACAGCTAGTTCAATTACAGGAGCACCACTAATACTAATCCTGGGTTAACTCAGTCTGAATAAACCTATAGAGTTAACCTAGGATTAGAACTAATCAGGCTTTGAACAGCCGGGCCCTGGTAGATAAACTGATTCATATCACAAGCCCGATTAGTACTAATCCTGGGTTAACTCAGTCTTAATAAACCTATAAAGTCAAACTAGGATTAGAACTAATCGGCCTTTGAACTCAACCGGGTCCGGGAGTATTCAAAACTGTTTACAGAAATCCTGAGAAACGACAGCATTGAATAATATAACAAGAAGCTTGTTTTGAGAAGTAATTTAAAAAAACTGTACACTTATTTACACTGAAGCTGTGTGGCTGGAAATCTTAATTATGATGTAGTATATGTAATAGTAACAATAATAGCATTTACTTTTAGACGTGTCCGGCAAACATAATCCTATAGTCTATTCGTTGTTTTGGCCAATCATTACGCCAAGCATTTTAGCCAGTTTTCAATGTTTCTTATGTTTGCAGTGGCAAATTCCTTGCGCTGCAGTTCAAGTTCTGGTAGAAAATTGTCGCTAATGCCAACACTGCTACATGCAATGGAGACCGAATCACAGCAAGATCTTGCCGGTCTTTCCTGCAAAACACTCAAGAATTTGCCCGATTGTTTGAATGTGTTGTGCAGGGATATAAAGCTTGATTTAGCGTTTGTACCGGCGCCTTTTCTCCCTGCGGAATGGTTTTCAAGGCGACTGAATGAAGTTGTCCAACCAGATGAGTCGTTACTGATATTCAACTTTGTCAAATTGGACAGATTTGAATTTGTTTGGTCAATAGTAATGAGTGGTACACCAATGTTCGGTTCATTTGCCTCCTTCAGCTCGTTGAAAGTGGATCCAACATTGTGTTTCCGTCTAAACTGCAGCCCAGAAGTAGAATCAATCCTGCTCTTTGATCTCGCTCTGTTATGATTCTGTTCCAAACTTAATTCATTGGTCGAACCCATACTGTATCTCCGTCGCTGCGTTTCTACAGACAGCGGTTCCAAACCGAGCAATTTTTCTTGTGGTTCAGCCTTGTGTTTTCGTCCCAACTGGAGCTGTATTCCGGTGTACTCTAGCTTAGTACCCGACGTTGGACCATTCAAGAGTTTCTCGTTCGAACCAACGCTGTATTTCCTTCCCAAGATATTTTCACGTCGAATCACTTGTAAATCAACACCACTACCATCAATTAGTTTTCGTGTGAGAGGACCTCTCATGACAGACGTGTTGAAACTACAAATACTAGACGAGCGACGCCTTTGCATATTTTGCATGGTTGTGGTAGAATTACTTGTAGGATATATTGATGATTCCCTTGCCACTCCCGAAGACTGTGAATTTTGGCCGTGGTCACTGAAACAAAAATAAATGTGCCAACCGCAATTTCAAAAGACCACTTTGTTCCAATAATTAACCAAATAACAATTAGATTTCTGGTTGGTACAAAGGAACACTAATAACAATGGGTTACTACGCATAAGTACGCCGGGTTGTGTAAGAACTCACGTGTACAACCTAGAGTTTCGCTAAAACCTAAGCATTGTTGTGAAATAACTCACATGTTCACGAGTTTCTGCCACCACTGGTCAGATCCATCACTGTTTTAAAGCGTGCAACAGCATCAGAGTGTAATCTTGTACAGTTGCCATTGTGTTGAAATCTAATCTGGTCCTGGTAAAGTATATAATCAGCAAAATTTTTGGCCGTTTTCACCGTACACGTAGTATTTGTCTCGCGTGCAATCTAGGCTCATTTAATATTCATATTGCATTTGAATTTGGTTTTATCCATGAATCCATGGTAGATGCCCACAACGTCAGCATTGTGTTCCAGCTCTAAGACAATGATTTAAGTCCTTCTAAGCACAAGGTATTGATTCATTGATCTGCATTTAAATGACAAAGATTAGTTGGTAATCCTGTTTTGACGTTTTGCTGCAAAAATGCTCGTGATGGGTTCAATGTACACGTGACGTACAGCGTCAAATATATATAGTGAACTGAGGTTTTCATGTTCACAGTATTCTACGATCGGTTAGACGAACATATAGATGGTTGCGTAGGAGGTATAGGTAGCAAGAGACAAACACTGGCCAAATTTCCAAGATGGCGTTTCGAAATCCAATTCTTACAACAAAAGTGTAAAGTGTGTAACTTACGCCATTGACCTTACACAGTGGACGAAGAAAATCAAGATAAGTAAACCTGGTGTTTTAAAATCCTTATCTTTTATATATTTTTCTTGTTTATTTGGAAGTCTGTGAGCTTCCTTGGCGTTTCCCCGACATGTCATGCGAACCGGGTTTGTCGTGGGATCGGTGTTCCCGAGAGGAGTACGCTGAGTTTTTATGAACATCAGTTGTGGATCGTTACAAGACGGCAAGACTCAATCATGCTGTACGTAGGCTACTGGCAGCCCCAAGCTTTTATGTCCGAGTGTAGCTTAGCGTCACATTACTGCAAGAATCTTGCAAAAAGTAAAATATTCCCAGGCTGGCCAGACCAATTGTAATCGAAAATAAGAATTTATACGTTTCAAGAGCAAGTGATTGGAAAACTTTCTCAGGGAAAAGTTGTGTATTCATTTACAGATTTAGAACAAATTAATTTCAGGGCCGTAGCCAGCAATGAGGCAAATTCCTCCCCCAAATTTTGAATCGGAAGTAAAACAATGGTTAAATGTATTCAGCGTGTTATCCAGATTTGTGTTTGTTTGAATTGTCTTCTATTTATAGAACCCAAAACCTTCAAAACGGGCGAAAGGGCGTTTAAGTACAAGTTCCAGTTGTTTAAAGCCCGATTAATACTAATCCTGGGTTAACTCAGTCTGAATAAACCTATAAGAGTTATCCAGGGATTAGAACTAATCGGCCTTTGAACTCAACCGGGTCCGGGAGTATTTCAAAACGACAGCATTGAATAATATAACAAGAAGCTTGTTTTGAGAAGTAATTTAGAAAACTGTACACTTATTTACACTGAAGCTGTGTGGCTGGAAATCTTAATTATGATGTAGTATATGTAACAGTAACAATAATACGATTTACTTTTAGTTTTACACGTGTCCGGCAAAGATAACCATATAGCCTACTCGTTTTTTAATCATTACGCCAAGCATTTTAGCCAGTTTTCAATGTTTCTTATGTTTGCAGTGGCAAATTCTTTGCGCTGCAGTTCAAGCTCTGGCAGAAAATTATCACCACTGCCAACACTGCTACATGCAATGGAAACCGAATCACAGCAAGATCTAGCCGGTCTTTCCTGCAAAACACTCAAGAATTTGACTGATTGTTTGGATGTGTTGTACAGGGATCTAAAGTTTGATTTAGCGTTTGTACCGGCGCCTTTTTTCCCTGCGGAATGGTTTTCGAGGCGACTGAATGAAGTTGTCCAACCAGATGAGTCGTTACTGATTTTCAACTTTGTCAAATTGGACAGATTTGAATTTGTTTGGTCAATAGTAATGAGTGGTACACCAATGTTCGGTTCATTTGCCTCCTTCAGCTCGTTGAAAGTGGATCCAACATTGTGTTTCCGTCTAAACTGCAGCCCAGAAGTAGAATCAATCCTGCTCTTTGATCTCGCTCTGTTATGATTCTGTTCCAAACTTAATTCATTGGTCGAACCCATACTGTATCTCCGTCGCTGCGTTTCTACAGACAGCGGTTCCAAACCGAGCAATTTTTCTTGTGGTTCAGCCTTGTGTTTTCGTCCCAACTGGAGCTGTATTCCGGTGTACTCTAGCTTAGTACCCGACGTTGGACCATTCAAGAGTTTCTCGTTCGAACCAACGCTATATTTCCTTCCCAAGATATTTTCACGTCGAATCACTTGCAAATTCTCGTGGTACACAACACCACTACCATCGCTTAGTTTTCGTGTGAGAGGACCTCTCATTACAGACGTGTTGGAACTACAGATACTAGACGAGCGACGCCTCTGCATAGTTTTTTTTTGGTAGAATTATCTCTAGGATATACTGGTGATTCCCTCGCCACTGTTTTCATCTACTCCCGAAGACTCTGGTTTTAAACTGTGAACTTTGGCCATGGCCACTGAAACATATATAAATGTCCCAACCGCGATTTCAAAAGACCACTTTGTTCCAATAATTAACCAAAGAACAATTAAATTTCTGGTTGGTACAAAGGCACACTAATAACAATGGGTTAATACGCCCAAATACGCCGGGTTGTGTAAGAACTCACGTGTACATCCTAGAGTTTCGCTAAGACCTGAGCATTGTTGTGAAAAAACTCACATGTTCACGAGTTTCTGCCACCACTGGTCAGATTCATCACTGTTTTAAAGCTTGTAACAGCATCAGATAGTAATCTTGTAGAGTTGGCATTGTGCTGAAATCTAATCTGGTCCTGGCAGTGGCAAAGTATATAATCAGCAACATTTTGGCCGTTTTCACCGCACATTTGCTATTTATCTCGCATGTGAACAATCCTAGTTCATTTAATATTCATATTGCATTTGACTTTGTTTATCCATGGTAGAATGCCCACAACGTCAGCATTATGTTCCAGCTCTAAGACAATGATTTAAGTCCTTCTAAGCACAAGGTATTGATTCATTGATCTGCTTTTAAATTAACAATTAATTACGTACAGCGTAAAATATATATAGTGAACTGAGGTTTTCATGCTCACAGTGTTCTACGATTGCTCAGACGAACATGTAAACAAATGTAAATGGCTGCGTAGAAGGTATAGGTAGCAAGAGACAAACGCCGGCCAAATTTCCAAGATGGCGTCTCGAAATCCAACTTTTACAACAAAAGTGCAAAGTGTGTAACTTTTTTCATTCAAAAAATTACACCATTGAACTATCACAGTGGACGAAGAAGAGCATGATAAGCAATCCTGGTGTGTTAAAACCATTGTCATTTGTATATTTTTCTTGGTTTTTTTTCGGAAGTTTGTGAGCTTGGTTGGCGTAGGATCGGTGTTCCCGAAAGAGAGGAGAACGCGGGCTCATCCGCGATCAGAAGCTGGATACCAACCGAGTTTTTATGAACATCAGTTATGAATCGTTACAAGACGGCAAGACTCAATCACGCTGTACGTAGGCTACTGGCTGCCACAAGCTTTTATGTCCGAGTGTAGCTTAGCGTCACATTACTGCAAGTAAGCGGTCAAGGCACGCCGGGAAAGGTTGAAGGTTGGGGTTAGGGTTATCCTATGTATTGTCAGCTTCCTTTAATACCTCATATTCAATTTGAAAACCTTTCTTTTTTTTTATAAAAAGCACTTCCTTAGCAGTTGATAGCTTTCCAGATACGCTTTCGTGTGTTGCCATTGTGACGCACGGGAGTGTATCTAACACATTCGTTTCGTGTAAAGAGCGCCTAAAAATTGTCAGCTTTGTTCTAAACTTTCATATAACCTTCTTATCTAACCAGTTTATAATATGGAGTGATATATACTGATCAGGTCACATATCCATGTTGTTAGCGAAAACATTTATTGTACAACCCATCCATCAACCGCTCCTTTCCCCTCATGTGGAGATTGAGGCCCGACACGTTTGCCTCCACATCGCTCTGTCCTGCGCTACCTGATGCGCCTCTCTCCAGCCATTCCATCCAAACCTCGTCTTCATTTCCCTCAGTCTACCGTTTGCCTCCAGGTCTCCTTTGGTGTACCCTTAATTTCTTCCTCCTTCCCCCGGGTTTCCAAGTTAACGCAACCCTTACATTGCTGCTGGATTCTCTTCTTAATAATATGTGTCCGATATATCTCCAGCGTCTTTCACGAATGGTCTCACTCACTGGTTTGGTGCTGGTTAGGCGATACAGCTCTTCATTTGAGATTTTCATCGGCCATCTAATTCTCATGATCTTCTTCAAGCACACACGATGGAATCTGTAAAGCCTTAGCCTCATCAGTGCCAGTCATCCTCCACAGCTCTGCTCCGTACAGTAGGACAGTTTGTACATTGCTTTGCGGGAATAAGCGGAGCTTCGTCTTTCGACAGTATGATTCGGATTTCCATACTTTTCCAAGAATATTGAAGGAGTTTTTAGTCTTTGAAAGTCTCTTCCTGATGTCTGCTTCGGCACCTCCATCCTTTGTCACTATGGATCCTATAGGTAGGTAAATTCTTCAATATCCTCTATCTCTGATCCGGACGGATCTTTATGCTATCCTACTTTCTTGAATTTATCCTCATGACTTTTGTCTTCTTGGCACTCATTTTCGGACCAACATACGCAGCGTTCCTTTCTAATCTTGATGTTTTCCTTTGCATGTGAGACCAAGAGCTCGAAAACAGTGCGATGTCGTCGGCAAATATCAGATCTTCGAGAGCGGTGTTGAAGTCCCATCGTATTCCATTTCGTTCTTCTTCCACATTTTTTCTCATTACCCAATCAAATACAGTAATGAAGATAAATCCTGACATCACATATGCAACCTTGCTTAACGCCTGTGGTGACTTTAAACCAATCTGAGATGCTTCCTTCATAGATGACTGCACTTTCACTGTTGTCGTACTAGTTACTAATAATGCATACAAACTTTTCTGGAATACCGTAACTTCGTAGTATTTTCCAAATTCTTTCTCTAGCAAGACTGTCAAAGGATTTTGGAAATCCACGAAGTTGACACATAGGCTTGCCTCAGGCGCGTAGCCAGGATTTTTCGTGGGGGGGTGCGTGTGGGCAGTGAAGATGCAAACTTGTTGGGGTGGTCCGGGGGCATGCTCCCCCGGGAAAATTTTAGAAATTTTGGATTGCCTTGGACTACATTTCGCGCATTTTCATGGTGGAGAAAGAGAGAAAGAGACTTGTAGAGTAGTTAAAAGAAAAAGTCAATCGCCAGCGCTTGATCTTT
>JAOBYH010028451.1:0-12496 GCA_025403525.1 Umimayanthus kanabou | reverse complement strand
CCCATTGCATACCGCAGAATATGCAATGGCAATCCTGGCCTCTGATTGGCTGTATTTTTCAAGGCATGGGATAAAAGCTCGTATCCAATGCGTGTTCATGGAATAATTGTTAAATAGGCATGGTATATGGTATATATTGGTACTTTGTATTGTTTTTGTTACACAATTTCATGCATGATACAGATGAATTAGCTAAATTTTCCTTGGGAGATAGACCTCTGAACAGTACCGCCAATATCATACAGCATTGACAGCTCAGAAATAATTCTAAAGTAGTTAAATTGGATATATAAGTGTTAATTTGATTGATGAGTTGGGTTTGCAATTGGTCATGAAATGGGTTGGCAAAGCTTTGTATGAATACTTCTTGAAAAACTACTTATTCATCAAGATTATAATTAGTCAGAGTATTATTTTCATTATTAGCTTAAAATTGCTAAACCATGAAGTTTAAAAAGGTCTCAAGTTTACATGGACCATATTTTATTATTGGTATATATACAGCTTTCTACTGACAGCAAATAATTGAAAATGTTTCTATAAAATGTTTTGCAAATGACCTGTACTAACTTCTGGTTTTGATTTACTTTCTCTATATTTAGATTTCACAACTGATCATATTCTAAAAATCTTGATATATACCAGAAGACAAATATACATTGTACTTTTGAACTTAGCTGCTGGTCAGTTGGTTTTAATACATGTATAATTAGGTTTTAACTTTTGCCTCACAGTGCGTTATATTTTAAGGACTCTCCAAAACTTAACAAAGGCTAAAACAGCTATTAAGTCTGCCATATTCAAAACAATTCAAACATTTGGAATTCTATTCAGTTGTCAGGTTATGCAACCGCGAGGGATTAGGGGGGATACTTAGGGATGAACCATTAAAAAAGTGATGGGGATGGGTGGGGAAAAAATGTGCAAGGCAAAGAGACTTGGAAAAAAATCCTGGCATATATGCCAACAAAAATTTTTATTTGATGTCAAAAAAAAATCCTGCAAACCATGCCAGATGGAGGGGAACATACAAGCAAAAAATTATACACTCCCCTCCCCCCGTCACTTTTCTAATGGTCTATCCCTTATACTTACGTTTTGGGAGGGGTGTGCCCCCCCACGCAAAAAAAACCCCTTCAAACCCTGACCCTGACCCAATATATTTCAGAGTCTGAAAAAGCATTTTTGTATACCCTATTTCAGACCAAACTCAGTAGAAGTCAACACCCAATTTCAGACCAGATGAAATATGCATAACTAATAAACAAGCCAATACAGTAAAAGCACCTTGGTTGCAACATAGCTTGTATTTTGCTTATATTATCTTCTCTTCTGAATCCTGTAAAGATCCATGAAAGAAATCTTTTGTAGTCCACAGATTTTTTGTGAAAATAAATTATTTAACCCTTTTCCAGTTTTCTTGAGCAAAATATATACCCCCATTTAGGTTCATGTATTGATCGATCAAGTTCAGAGTTTATCATTCAATCACCATTGCATTGTTTTTTGAACATAATAATATTTCAAAGGTACAGAAACAAATTCTGATAGAAAACTGCTGAGCAGTCGATTGTCAGGTATAGTTGTATTGGCAGCATTAGGAGAAAAAGAATAAATTTTGTACCCACTAGCCATGCAGCAATGTTATTGTATAAACTGGTATCAGCAGCTCAAAATAGTATAAATACTTGTAGTTACTTTCTTCTGCAGTCAACTATAAAAGAGGAAAGTTCTCAGTCTGTGGTACACTTCTTAGGCAAGGCCCTCCCATACATGCAGCAAGAAACATAAAAAACATAGTATGTTCTACTTGTCTTATTAGCGAAAGGTTTATTGCACAGTAGCTGCCAGGGGGTGTTACTTCCTTGATTGGTTGTTGGGGGTGCTTGTCACTACATATATCAGGAAAATTATGCCCTAAAAATATGTCATCTCTAAACATCTCTGACTTTAGTTTACAATGAATGCGGACAACTATTTTAAGTCCTAAGAAGTCTGCAGTCCTAAGAAATCTACAGCTTTGCCAAAAGTGGGCAGAGGCCCTTAAAATTGCAGATTGCTTTTTTCCAACTCCATAAAGCACAATAAGTATCTCCAACCTCCAGCTGTAAGGAGTATCGCCCCCCCTTCCCCTTTGCAGCAAGCATGAGATTTGCGCAAATTAACTCTAATTCCCAGAGTATATGTAGCAAAAGATTGATTAAAAAGCTGTGAGGTTTAAACAAAATTTATGGAAAAATACAATTTGACTAATCATGCCAAACTAAAGGCGTCAATTTGGAGGATGTGCTAACAGGGTTGGGCCCCCTTTTTATTGGAAACATTTTATAAGAAAAACACTGAAAAAACATCTTTGGGCATAGATACCTCTCTCCCTTTCCTTTCCAGATTTCTCGGTTGGGGCCCTCATTTTCCGAGATTTCTGGATCCACCCCTGCTATAAGTTAGTGTGTTGTGGTAATCTCAAGTTCTGATTGAAGGGGAGTTTGGGGGACCGGCAGTGCCACCCCCTCCCTTATGATTTGGAACCAAAATATCCTTTACTGCAAACATACTGTAAGTATGTAGTCCAAAGTGCACACCATTTAAAATACCTTCAAAATCAAGATTTTGTATGCCAGGGAGCTTGCTTTGACGGCCTAGGAACTTGTACCAATGCTGTCGGTTTGTTGATCTCTCCCCCTTTCCACATTTCTAGAGAGCTGCCAGCTTGCAAACCTCTAAACCTGGAGATTTTGCGGAACAAGGTATCTTCACCATGCCGCAACGCCCATGCTGATGCACTTGCGGTTCTACTTAATTTTATGGAATTAGCTTTGTTTTCGAAGTTCGCACTTCTTCTACGATAACAAAGATTTTAGAAATACATTTGACCAAAACCGCTGTGGATTGATTTGAAGTGCTTGATACATTGTTTTGTTTCAGATTGCCGCGGAAATCAACACTAAACTGAAGTTACTTCTAGTCTCAGCTCTGAAGTTTTTCTGGGATGACATACTTGTAATTGTGTATTAAACTGAGAGCTGAAGAATATTAGCTCATTCAAAATGTGTCTTCTCTCTTCATGATTACGGATGTTTTCCCACTCATCTGGCCGTCTACAAATCTAAGATCAAACTTTTGAGGTCTAATCTTGTACTATCTCTTAAACGAATATTTTCAATACTTGGCGCAGCGAACCCGGGGACCCTATTGTAAAGTTAGACGCTCTCTTTGCCAAACAATTAACCTTTAAAAAAGTTCCTTTAAGTAAGTTTGTATCGCTTTATCGGGCACCTTTTTATTTCACTGGTTTGACATGGAAATTTCATTGATCTTTCTTTTGATTCCCTAGAATGGACAGATGGAACACGCAAGAAAAAGAAAACTGGTGGTGTTGATGACGAGGATGCTTTTAAGGAGAGTGTGGCGAAAGGGCAAGGGTCCGAACCATCAACTGAACCTACAACCGTACTAGCAACATCAACCTGTACTGATGAGGTGGTTTCTGGAATACAGACTCCACTGCCGGATGGCAAAGAAAATAGGTTGAAACAAGAAGACAATACTGGAGTTGATAACAAGGGTGCGTGTGAAGAGAAAGTGGCAAAAGGTGAAGAGGAACAAGGACACTCAACCGAATCTACACCTGTGCCAGCATCATCAACGTGTAACGATAAGGTGGCTTCTGGAATAGAGGCCCCAGCACTGACGGACGGAAGAGAAAGTAATTTGAAACAAGAACACGACAATGATGGAGTTGATAACGAGGATGCGTGCAAAGAGAACGTGGTGAATGAGAACGAGGAACAAAGACACTCAACCGAGTCTACACCTGTGCTAGGAACATCAACGTCTACTGATGAGGTTACTTCTAGAATAAAGACTTCATCACTACCGGATGTCAAAGAAAATAAGTTGAAACAAGACGACAACAGTGGTGCAACGGATCAAGAAGAAACCTCACAGATTCCCAATGCTGAGAAGACAGAGACTCGGAGTACAGGCTCAGAGAGCGCTTGTGTACCGACTGATTCTGGAACGGAAAATTATCAGGCCAGTGGTGCTCAAACAGATCAGAGTTTGGTAACAGCCAAGAAGCAAAGCCACAACAAAGCAGAGAAAGACAAAGAACCCGAGAGTTTAAGGGAACCTACATCGGACAATGTTGCTGATGCTAGCACTTTAGAAGATTCTCCTTTAATTAGAGCAGAAAGGAATGTTCAGCCAGTGCTTGGCAAAGTTCAGTTAGACGTTGCAAAACAAACTTTCTCTGAGGAAAATGGAGGTAAGTTCTGCAAAAAAGGAATGCAATATGCAAAACTATTTTAACAATGCAAGACACCGTAGTTTCCGGTGTTTATGTTTTTGTGTATTTAATAATTAATTTGTTTAGTTGCTGCTGAGGCGATCAGTGGTAAAGATATTGTCCTTCACGATAAAGATTCACAGCTACTGATAAAAGAATTTGGGCATTTTAAATACGTTTACAGTTTTAGCAGCATATTAGTATTTTTTTTAACATAGATCAGTTTTAATCCTTTTAACATATTAATTCATTTTATTTACATGTTCATTGAATTTCAAAAATGTAATTGTCGACACGGTTTCGTGTAACTGGTTTGAAATAAAATAATTACTGTTTGATTAGATTCCTGTTCTCATAAAAAATCTAGATCTTGGTATCAGTCTTTCCCTTTTTCAATCATGCAGAAAAAAGGCTTTTAAAATAGTAGCTTAGTTTGTGTACTAATTCAATGTGCATGAATTGCAGAAAGCGACAAAGTTAAATCTGAAACAAAAATGAATACAGGGGAGACTGGTAAAAGCAAAGTCAAAGGTGAACAAAACCAAAGTGGAGGAACAAGTAAAAGCAAAGCAAAAACTTCATCAAGCAAAAATGCAAAGGAAAGTGGCAACAACGTATCTGAACCACCAAAACCACGAAATCACTTACAAGAAACATCTGAGAATCCTTTACAAGCCGGAAAGAAAAATGATAAAAAGACTCTCAAGGAAATGGCTTCTCATTCAAATGACAGGGTTCAACACTGTGCGGATGCGGGCACCGAATCGGAAAAAGGTGCAAACCAGCCTGAGGAAGAAGAGGTTGTGGACTCGGAGAGCAGCGCGGATGAACATGATAATGAAGAAGTATGTGAACCTTCCACTGTCCAGTTTTGATAGACATTAGTTTCGTTGGTGACAGTTGTTTTCAAACACTGACAATACCTGTCTAGAATAAGATTTTCTTTAATTTTCGTTCTGGCTGCCGTTAGTTGTCTTGTTATTGTTAGTTGTTGTTGTTGTCCTTGTTCAGTATTTCATCCAGTAGTATTTTTCTTCCCCTTTCTGTCTTTGATTGCGTTTGTTTTCTTGTTATTATCTCGTTTAATGTTTTCTTGTTATTTTCTCGTATAATTTAAATTTTAGCATAGAGGTCCTTTTCGAAAACTACTGTTAAAGGAAAAAGTTACCTCAATAAAGATTATCTTCATCGTTCTTTACCTTTCTTTAATTTGTGTTATTTTTGTTTCTTTCTTCTTTGCATCCGATATATCTAAAACATTGATACAAAGACGTTTTCAATTATTCAATAATCTAGAAAATCTTCTTTTATGCCTCAAAGTTCAAGACAAAATGCTAGGTCGAAAAACTGGCTTTGTTTTTAATGTTATATTGAAATTATTATTTTGACTATATATACAACCTTTAAGATGGAACTGTGCTACATTAAGTGACTAGCATTTTTTAGAAAAAATATTTTTAAACTTTCTACCCATTCAAAGGATTTCACAGTTATTCAAAGCGCTACAACACTGTGGCAGATACATTACAAGCTATTAAAACTATTTTTAACAACCAAAAGTATGTTTCAGGAAGAGGAACCAAGAAATGAAGTCAGGAAAGGAAACAAGAAGCCGCAGAAAGGACAGAAGAAAAAACAACAGAAGGAGAAAAAGAAAAAACGAAAGCAGAAAAAGATACTTGATAAAATGTATGTTTATTAGAATTTTTGCATATTTTGTACACTTTGATGCACAATTGACGGTGCTAAAAAGGATGGCGACCGGTACTTTTACCCATAGTTCTTAGCACACAAAAACTCAGATAATGCTCAGTAAAATGCACAGAAAAATTCTAACAACCCCAAACCTACCATACACAATGTTGTCAGTACAGGGATGAATTTCCCCCAAATATATGGCTTTCTGTGTGCTTTTTGGCTGTGTTAGGTTCGCAAGGTATTGTGGTAAAATGTACAGTCGCCAGCTTTTTTGGTACTGCCAATTGACACTAACATATACAACATGACGATGTAACACTCCTCTTTGAGTGACACAATAAACATCAGGTATATTCGTTAACCAAACGTAAGTTCAGTTGGATGCAACGAGGGAGCCAGATGTTTAGCTCCCTTCTTGAAATTAATTTATACAATTTTTTGATCTTACATTCTTACATTACTCACTGGCAATTCTTTGCACGATTTAAAAGCAAAAATGTCACGTACGAAAAACCAGTTGGGTAAAGCTACCAATAAAACAGCATTGTAAATTAATTTTTATATGTACTAAAATAGTTTTTATAATTTAAAAAAATTGTAATTAATCGGGGGGGGGGGAGACAGGGAAATTTGAATTTAAGGCCCGTCGAAGCTCTGTTGAAGCTTGATCATCAACGTTTTTCTTCTAACTTTATTTAGTAGCGAAGCACAGGTTGGTGGCAGTAAAGTGCCCAGCAAAGAAGAAGACAACAAACCGGCACCCAAGAGTGACAAAGGAAAGGATGAACCAAAACCTGTGAACTCCCAATCAAGTGGAATTGTCGACTTGTTCAAAGGCGATAACGACAAAATGACTGTTGTGTTTCATTCGTTACTTGCACCGCATTTCAAATATGAGTCGACAGAAGGTGACAGGATCTGCATGAGATTTGGAGGCGTACGTCTTGGAGATTTTGATAAAGATCTTGTGGAATTGCAGCCAATCAGGTTTGTTGTATTATTTTGCGTTCAAGGGATCGGATGGTTTTGGAGAATTAATTGATGTCATCGAAGTATTGGTACATATTGACCGAAAATGTAATTTGGACTTCAATGGATTAGATCGGTTCGAAAATTAATTGCTGTCATTGAACTATCGATACAATTTAAGCGGAAATGGAGAACTTAAGCAACAAGAACGCGAATGTCGACGAGAACGTTAAAAAACAATAAATTAAACTTAACTACAGAATACAGTTACTTCCCGTGGGAATGCAACCAGCTGGTCGCTTTTCCGTTGTCTTCTAAAGCCTGGTTTCCATATAATCATCGTCTCTGACGTAAGGGTCGACTCTGTCACAGAATTCTTTTGTCAAGCGATCTGGACGATTAAGCCTGGTTTCCATACACTCGTCTCTAATGTAAGGATCGTCTCTGTCGCAGAATGTTTTGTCAAGCGATCGGGACGATCATATGAAAACACTTGCGATTGTCTCAAACGATCCTTACGTCAGAAGCGAATCGATCGTCCCGATAGAACCGTGTTCTATCATTGCGTCCCGACTGCGTGACTAAAAATTCTATGACGAAACGATCCTTACGTTAGAGACGATTATATGGAAACCAGGCTTTAGTAAACAGAACGTGAAAAGCTCAATTTTGTGGGTTTCTAGAAAATGTGACTGACAACAAAATATGGATCATTTCAATCTTCGTGCGGCTTCAAAATTAAAGTTTCTAATTTCTCAAGTTCACACAGCTTCACTTAAAACTGAAAAGAAACGAATGAGTTATACACAGACAAGAAAAGGGAAAACGGCAAGTTGAAATTCCAGCATTCGTCTTCGTCGGCGTTCACGCAACTGGCTTAAGGTCCCTATTAACTAATGGTGAACAAGGTCGTGAGAATTGCCTTTGGCCGACTGAGTCCATCTCGAAGGTTTGATGAATTTTATGAAATCAATGATTCCAAACTGGTGGACTGTAGTCTATTACTTGTTAGTTATGTTGTTCCAGTGTTTTTAGAGTTGCTTTTCTCTTCAACTGCTGGAGTTGTAATATGAAAAGCTGGAAATCCCAGTCGCATACTTTTTACCTTTCGAACGTGGCATTAACTATTGATGTTTCAAGAAACTTGGTGAAACGTTCAATTTTTGTTGGTTATTTTTGAGAAAACTGTGTCATTTAACTTGAGCAAAGTGATATTTGAGCAATTTCACCATCATTGCAACAGACTAATTTGGTCCTGCTGGCTCAATTATTTAAATCAATAACACAAAATAAATGAGATTATAGTGGTTAGGCTGTTGGATTGCAGTAGAATAAGCCTCTTTCGATCTAGGGTTGGTTTTTCTTTTCAGATCATCAAAAATTGTTATTTTGCTATTTTGCTAGTCTAATATACGAATAAAACTACAAAGCAAATAACTTGCATCGTCACATGATCTCAAAAGGAAAACTACCACCAATCGAAAGAGGTATGTTCATTGGGTGATTAATGTTTCAAGCAGTCAGTTCCTCGGACTGCTCTCTCCTTTTGTTGCTCTAACAGTTGAGTGAAACCTCCTTAACAGTGACAGCTACTTTTGAAAAATTACCAAAATTTAGTTAGAATTATAAAGGATTTTTGGGTTGATAAGCATTCTTTGAAAACATTAATCTGGTTAGAAAGGTTGGTATGTTGCTGAAGTGATAAAACTTTCGACTCATAATTGTTATCAAAGGTTCTGCGTTGATAGCAGTTTTCGTCAACTGAAGCAGTAATCCTGTTGAAATGTTATTATTATTATTATTGTTGTTATTATTTTTAGTTTTATTATTATCATCACGGCTTTTGGAGTTTCAGTAAAAATTAGAATTTTAAAATGAATCTTTACATTCAAACTGTACCCGTTGTTTTAAAACCTTGATGATTAATCAAAGTAGAAAATGTTAAGTTTCTATCCTTTTAAAATTTTGTATCATAAACTTAACAGTTTTAGCCTCCACACACGTTTTTGAAAAGAAATAGATTATAGAAGCGTTAAATTAGTTTTTAAGTGTATTCTAGCTTAACGGCGCGAAGAAGAACTGGAATCTGTTTAAGGCCTATTTCATTTTGAATTTGGGTTTTTTTTGTATCCTTCCAGCAGAGATTTGGAAAATGGGTTTACGTTAATCAAAGGTCAACTATCGATTCCCATAAACGTTGCACGAAGTGGCATTCGTTACAAATACATTGTCTACAAAAAGGAAAAAGGGAAATGCAGATGCTTGTGGGAATATCTTGAAGACAGTTTGTTTGTGAATCGCCATATGAAAATTCCACACAATTGTATTCGGGTTGGAGGTAAGTTATCGTAGAAATCGTTTTAATGAAAAAGCGTGCTGCTCGCTCATGCTTTGATAAGCACCATAGTTGATTACTGTTGTTATTATTATTATTATTATTAATCATTTAAATATTTATTGGCACTTAAAAACGTTTACATCAATGTTCACTTTTTCATGTTTCATTCGTGCTTACAATAATGTTTACATCACTGCATACTAATCATTAGATTTTTTTCTTGTTTCATTTTCACAGACCCACACAGTACACAGACAGACAGACAGACAGACAAAGACGCAATTCACTTTATAAACATGGAGTTAGGTTAAAGTGTTCTAGTATATTAGAGAAAAGTAAAAAAGTAGCGGCTTTTTAGCGTTTTCGAAAAACACCTTATTTTGCTTTCAAAACTTACCAATAATTATGTTTGACTGCTTTCCTCGTAGCACTTTTGTGTTATTAAATATTGGTAAATCAATATTGAAGATTTTTACTATTTCCTTGACATTTCCATAGGTACACTTTGCCTAGGAGAACAAGGTGCTACAGCTATTGCTATTACTCATTTCGTTTGGGCTGTAATTCCTTTCTCCACCCTGCAAGATTGGTTGAAAGTGATCATTGTACTGTTGGGCCCTGTTTAGACGGTCGCCTTTCTTGGCCGTGTCAATCTCAATTGAATTGAATTCAGCGGAAATGCATCACAAATTTAACAGTCGATTCAAACGTCTATCGTTTGTCGCACTTGTGCCGCACTCAACTGAGCCTGTAATTTCTATTCGCAGTATAGTGAAGTTGATAACCAGAAGAAATGTTATATTTATTTTAATAACTGATAGGTAAATGTAATGACATGATGAAAAAGTTGACTTTTTCGGGAAGAATTTAAACGTGTCAAGCTTGGAATACGAAAGACGAATTTGCTTGAATTAAAGTTATGTCATTTTCTTGTGATTCTTTCCCAGAACGTGACCCTGTATTATTATCAAGGTATTTTTTATCTTGAACAGAATTTAAATTTGGAATATACTAACTTCATTTGTACAAACTCCTATTAATTTCAAGGGCAACATTTTGCCCGGCTCAGTATTGCAAATGTAGTTTAACATAGCGTTCGTAAAAAAAAGTTAGTTTCTGTTACAAATTCTATAATAGAGAGTGAAGGGGTCTGAAGGCTGAGTAGCCGAAGCTTACATCCCATAATATAAAGTCCCGGATGTCGTAGCGCACGTGCACGCGCTGAGCTTATCGCCAGATCTTGCTCCACAAAGATCATAAAAGCATTTATTTTCGCGGGAAAATAAATGCCCTATATGGACTTGGCCTTATGAAACTGTGTCGCATACAGTCTGCCGAAAGTGCGGTAAAGTTAGTCGAACATTCGATATGAATTGGAATGATCGAATTTAGTTCATTCATACGGCAAATTTTGTCGCATTGTTAGATGCAACTCAAGAATTAAATTTGACACAACAGAAGTGCGACCGTTTTAACCAGCCTAATTTAATGTAGCTAATATTGATTAGCTTTTTTATTAGTTTACACTTAAACAGTTTTTATAAGCTGCTAAATGATGCTATTGAACCTTTTTTGTGGAGGTGTTTGGAATCAGTACGATGACGCGGTGTTTTGTGAGCCAAGCCGGTTTGAGTACTTTACGAACCTGTTTCCTTTCTGGAAAAGCATGGATCCTGGCGACGGACGAAGAATCGCTGCACTGGAAATGCTCCCTCGCTGGGAGGGTTTTACACTTGACGGCCGTGGAGAGACGATGGCTGCCTGGGAGGCCATCGGTAAAGTACGAGATGTTCGTCACTGTATGAAGAATTCGTACGCAGGGATAGATGGCAAATCTTGGTTGAGAAAGACCGCATGTAACTTTGACTTTAAAGAAGTAAGGAACGTTTACCTTTTAAAGTTCTAAATAACCCCGCCCCCTCTACTAATTGTCCTTAGTTTATCAAACTTTGCTCTGTTTTCAAGATAACACAAGAATAAGTGTTCACCCCAGTACCGGCAGGGGTTCGATTTTTAAAGTAATAAGCCTAATTGAGAACATCACTTGCAAGCTAAACAAACAAACAAACAAATAAATAAACAATAGACAAACAAACAAACACGTTCATATTGAGATTGTGCACTGCAAGAAATCGTGGAGCAGTTTACACAGTGCAAAAGGAAGAAGCTGCATATTTACAACGATTAAAGTGCTGTTTGATCAGCTCGGTGGAAGGGCCTTTAGTTCGAGTAGTTTTCTAGTACTACAAGTTGCAAAGACTTGCGCATGCTTCATGTTGCTTTCCCGAATTACTCAGGCTGAACATGTATATGTCTTTAAGGTACCTTGATAGATATAAGGATTTAGAAGGGAAAAGAAAAATTAAGCAACAAGGACGCGAACGTAAACGACTGGAGAGCTTTAAAAAACAGTAGACTTAATTGCAAATTACAATGACAACACGTGGGAAAGCAGCCAGCTGGCCACTTTTCCGTCGTCATCTTTAGAAACAGAACGTGAAAAGTTCAGCTTTGTGGTTTTCTAGAGAACGTGAACAACAAAGTATGAATAGTTTAAATCTAAGTGCGGCTTCAAAATTGAAGTTGCTAATTTTTCATGTTATTACACTTTCACGCAGAACAGAAAAGAAACGAATGAGTTATACAAAAAAGAAAGAGAAACGAGAAGTTAGAAATCCAGCAGCCGTCTTCGTTAACGTTCGTCCTAGCTGCTTTTAAAAGGTCCTTAATATCGTAGGTGCGCAAAACTTTGTGCCCACTCTTTTTGCTTGTCGTGTAGACATCATTCAAACACTTGTTGTTTGACATTTTTTGTCTCAAAGTAGAGTTTGTTTCAGTCAGTATTTTTGCAGTTGTTGCTGCATTAGAAAGTGTGTGTGTGTAGTGTGTGTGTATATATATCTACGCCGTTAACAAGAAAGGGGTCTCATGCAGAAAACAAGGCGTCTGATGGACGGTCTTTTCAAATGTTCTTAATTCAGTTGTCTTTTACTGCAGTTGGTTCAGAAAGCCAAATTTCTGTAGATCAAGTGACATTGTAATCAAACAATGTCAAAGGAATTTTTCAGTGAAAAAAAACTGCATACGGCATTTCGCTCGGTTCAATTTCTCGCGTCTTTCATTAGGTTTTATTTTGAAATACTATCCTAGCTTGCATGTGGTGAAAAGATTATCAAACTGGCATCTAAAAATAGCGTGAAATT
>JAOBYH010028340.1:0-12498 GCA_025403525.1 Umimayanthus kanabou | reverse complement strand
AATATTTGTGAATCTTTATTAACTACAGTACTGTGTTCCTATGATTTAAATTTGTATTATTCGGAATTTGAACGGAGCCATACCAGCCATTATAACGTAATTTAGCCTAAAAATTCGACTTTGCTTGTTGCTCCCCCTTAACTGGTAAAATTGAAAAAGCTATAGAAATCTAAAAAGTTTTATGCAACAATTCGACGAATTCATACAAAACCACACGACTGGATAAAATCGGTTATTCCAGTCAAGTGTTGTTAGATTCGGATATAAAATAAGTCTGAATCTGACCCTGACGCTGTTTCGGTAATGGCAGATCTACATTTCGGGAAAGAGAGATTGTTTGCAGAAGCCAGGCGTGTAAGGGTCAACAAGTTATTGTACAGATTGGTATAACAAGGTTGTATTCATGTTTTCTCTTCATTTGAAAAGGCTCTATATAACATATATTCCCCACCTCCACACCCATACAATGTACATCTCTCGGAGCAGATGACACTTGAAGATGGTCCTCTTCCACAAGGAAGAACGAACCACACATACATTCCCCTCGCGTCAGACTGAGTCAACTATTCTACACGCCTCAGTTTGTATGTAGCTAGCTGCAGTAAACACGTTATGTGAGAGAAAGAGATATGACGTGGACACGTTGTGGACATGACTTGGCTCGGCTCTCGGCGAAGCGGGCGGGGCCCACTGGGGAAGGAAAAGGGATTACTTCGTCCACGAAACTCTTTATCTCGCCCACAAGTGTACACGCGGTTCAAGCGTCGAGACGGCTTCGTATGTTTAAATTGCATTTCAAGCACTTGTATTTATCAGCTCTCAGTAAAGACTTCGCTTTTAGATGCAACTGGTCATTCGGTCTTTTAAATGCGAACGGAACGTGCAATTTTTAACATTTTTAGTGAAATGTCTATATTTGGTGATGTTCCACAATGAGTAAGGACGTTCTTTTTGTTTCAACCTGAGCTCCACAGTCCCCATCACCTTCTCCGGCAATTTTACCAACACGTCATTCTCCCCCACCCGCCCTACCCGTTTTAATCACCCTACCCGTTTTTATGTTTTTAAAAGCCAGTATAATTATTTCACTGAAGTGTATGTTCTTCAAAATATGGAAGGTAAACGAGATTTGTTGTATAGAGTTAAAAAGTTAGGACATTTTTTAAAATGATAATCCGACTCTGTGCACGTGCAGCCTGTTTGCGCCTGAGTGCGCGGGAATTACCCTTGACGTCGGCAGGTTTTAGACAAAAAACAAATAAAGTGGCAGTCGGGTTTTTTATGGCACTGGAGACTAATTTTTTTAAAAAAATTTTTTATGGCACGTTGGTTGGTATTTTTCATCCTCATGTTATAATGTTGACGGCGCCAACATTTCACTTTGATCCGGTATATAAAGAACTTTTTTCAAGTATGCTTTCAATATTTATACGGGAAAATTATATCATTTGTAATGTGTAAAATATTTTTTACTATAGCCATAGGTCTCGAAACTCGAAAACATAAATAATCAAATTTACTTAACTTGATTTTTTTTCAAAAAAAAATGCTTTATTATTTTTTTTAAAGACACTTCGTTTAATATCAGTTTATTTTTCAATATTGATGTTTCACAACACTAGCTACTTGACTGTGTTCTTATAAAAAATCGTAAACAGCTTCCGAAAAACTTTTAAGAAAGTTTTAGTACTGAGTTTACTGTGCATGTCCGTTCACTGCAATATTCAGATTTTTAATAGTTTTGCTTGACTTGCTTGGCATTTTTGAACCTTAATATTATTATCTCTACAACGTTACTTTTAGCGTTTTACAAGCATGTAAAGGAAATGAGCTGGCTACGCAAGGGAAGTTGTGATATGAGACTGAGTTTGCGCGGGGTTACAATATAAGAACTTGTAAAGCAGAACAAAACAAAGCTTGTTTGAAAATTGGCTGAAGTCATTTAAGAATGCTGGGAGGGGTCATTATTGTCCCCCGGGAGTTTACAATTACATAGCTGTCAAATATTTTAAAGATGAGACCAGCTATTTGCGCTCGAATGCTGGATGTGTGTTTTCTTGGCAGGGCTCAAACTGCTCGTAATTCCGACTTTCAATCGATTTAAACGCGGAAGTAAACGTATCAGACTTGAAATTTGTCTCTTTTGAACGTTTTTCGTAAATGCAAATTGATATCATCGCTAAATTTGGTTTCGAATTGGTATTCACCATGGAATGTTTGTGTATTGTTCAATGCCCACTCAGGCGAAATGAATACGAAAGCCCGTTGATTGCATTCTTTGTGTGAAAATGATTGACATGTGCTAATAACAACCAGTCTGGTCTCCCACGCCAGCGGTCGCCAAACCCGACAGTTCATCTGAAGATTGGAAAGGATTCTTTTTATATTTTTAGAGATTTTAGGGGAACAGCGACTTCTGTGCACTGGAGGAACAAATTAGACTGCTTTGATATTCTCCAGGTAAGATTTATTGCCTGGTTATGCTACTATGGGAAGCCTGGAAAGCGGTTTTCAAATGATGTGTATAACTCGAACGTCGCCATGTTTTTAATATTCGTATCTAAAAGACTCTTTGTATACAAAGAACGCTGCGGCCTCGGTTGCGTTTCTACATGTTCGATGGAAAGGTTCTTTGGACGGTGTGGAGTTTGCGAGTAAAGTAATATCGATACCATCACGAGTAGGTTCTACAAAGACACATTTTTAGGAGTCTTTGCTAGTTGTTTGAACAGCGAACAAAGCCGTGCGGCTGGCAGCTAGCATAGCCTCTCCTCTCTCTTGAACCGGAGAAAACCATTCGTAATTGACAGTTTTGTTTTCTTCAAAATCAAATTGTTTGTATCCAAGTTTTTTATTTGGTTCTCTTACGAAAGCTATAGCTTACGATGACCTAGAAGTCCTAAGCTCTGCGGATAAAACATACACTTTCAATACGATGCATAAACCACATCGTGAGTGAAGGCGAAGAACTTGACGAGATTATTTTAGTTTCCAATCGAGTACAACTTGTCAGCTCGTCAGTCCGTTGCAGTAGCCCATATCAGGTATTTTATGGGGGTTATTCCAGAGAGTTGAGTTGCGAGTTGTGGTATATTACGTAAACTGAAAAGAAAATTGTTCTTGAGCAGTTCTGGTGTAAATTCGATTCGTCGGAGTTGATTCGTTCCCCGCGCTGTCGTTTGGAAGTTTTTTTTGTGGTAAAAGTCATTTGCATGTTGTGGTTTAGTCATATGCACACAACGCTCCATTTTCTGCCACAGGGAAAACGAGATGTCAAAATTCGAGAGTTAGAACTTTGGCAATTTCTCAGTCCGATGCTTGATGTTCTTGTTGTTTTTTCATCTCGACCTTGGGTTGACTGTTGCACGCAGAAATAAACAAATTCACAAAACACAACGCCGCGTAACGTTCTTCAGTAAGAAAAGGTTGGCATCTCGCACATCGAGTCTCAGTTGGCAATATAATTTGTTCAGTTTGTAATTATCTCGTGCTGAATATTTTCAAAACAGACAGGAAATAGTATTTTCGCGGCATGACTGGGATCGATCTGAGGGTTTTGTGAAGAAAATGCAGGAAGACAAAATCCGGAAAGTTGGCAAGTTGGCAAGTTTCCCTTCAAACACGCTGTCATTCCATATCAACAGCATGCTCCACTGCTAGTCATATTGATTCTGTAATGTAAGTTAGCATATTTTTAAAGTCGAGAAAAGTCTAATAAAGATATAGTTTCTGTGATCCAGATCTGATTGAAGTTCGGTGAAAAATGTGATTTTTTCTTCCCTGTAACTATGTATTGAAATAAAAACACAGTTCTTGAAATCCTCAAGCTGCGTCAATCGTACAAAGAGACCATTATATTCTGCGAGGAAAGATAAACACATTGTGTTGATCTCGTCATTTTCTGTTGAATTCTGTTAGACGGGTCCTGCCCTGCACAAAGTCAGCAACCGAGCAAGCTTTGTATAAAACAAGTTTTGAGCTCTGACAAATCTTAAGTTTTATCCCTTTTTCTTTGTAGGTCCATCAGTAGTGATTGGCACTACATGTAAATGTTGAGAGGCGAGCAAGGTAATTTTGATTTGACTTCTCATTTTGTAAAATTATTGCATTTAGTACTTCAAATTGCTCTCACATTTATAAAATTGTCTTTTTAAGAAACCATTAAAGTGTTAGATATTTTGCATTTCGTTACTTCAATGTAACGAATAATGTTCTTTCGAACCAAATCAAATAGTAATTCTATTTCGTGACATTTGAGTTGTGTTTAGCATCAAAATCTAGCTTCTACTGAATACTGGATCTGCACAATAGCTGTTTCTTAACACATATATATTTTAAAAAATCCTAACTTTTGAGGTCTTGTAGATGTGTATTTAAAAACCCTGTTACTGTCATCAATTTCGAAAACAAACTGGTACTTTTCTTCAAGTTTGTCAATTTAAAATTACATCTTTTACCACATTTTATTGTATCCAGTATTTTAAAAAAATACATTTATAGTCTCTTATACTTTGGATCTTGGCAACGACATGCTTGTACTATGTTTTAAATGAAGATTTGATTAGGAAGTCCAATTTGATCATCACATATACAGATTTGTTTGATGCGTTGTAAAAACACGTTTCTCACATTTTTTATGTGCCAATATCAAATATTTCTTTCTGCATTTCAGGAATCATATTCTCAAGATAAGAGCAGATTTCAGTGCTTCATCTCAGTATTTACAGAGGTAGGAAAAATGAAAAAGTTGCACAATGTTTTTGGTAGAAGTATCGTTACTAGAGGGTCATAGGTTAAGTTGTAGCAGCCTGTGGGGCTTTAAAAAAGTTAGGGAATCAAAACAAGTTTCTTAATAAGTCATTTAACATAACTGATTTGGCCTAATAGTTATGTGGTTTGAATTAATGCAGTTTGTTGACTGCTTGGTGAAAGATTATATAAGTTGCTGTAATTATTGTCTTCATTAACCTTGGCTGCTTTGCGAAAATATCTGTAAACAACAATCTCATACTCGTAAGTGTTCTGCATTTACTTGCACAAATGATCTGGAAATGTCGGCTCGCACTTCGCGCTCGCTAGTCTGAAAGAGGGGGACATTGGGGGGATAGCAAAAACCACAACAAAATGCGCCAGAAACCGCAAAACCGTGTCCAAAATCGTTGAAAACCGAAACCGCAATGTCTGTGTAGCGTTGTAGAGCTGCATGCAAGGTATGAGTTATAACGCTACCGAAAAACCGTGAACAACATCTGCAAACTGTAAACTGCCTACGATAAGGACTAACAACCGCAAACCGCGGTGCTATAGAAAACCGCAAAACCGAGCTTCAAAATCTAAAACTCCGAAAAACCGAGGCAAAAAAGGGCCAAAACTGCAAAACCGCAAACCCCAATGCCCCCCTCCTGAAACAATATACAAGCAAGACGACCTCTGGCACCCAGGGTATCTGGAAAGCTGACTCAGTAGGGATCTTGCGTAATTACATTCTCACATTTGAGTCTCGAGCAGATGTTCAAAGCAATCTATTTCTTGAGAGATATTTTTGTCGTTGGTCTTTTTTGCAAGTTTGTAGTTGGAAAACGCTGTTGAATATTTGCACCAGGGCTCCTCTTCCTCCCCAGCTTTGCAGTGGTTTAGGTTTGTTGTAATTATTCAATAATACCCCTCCACATTTGGACATAGTGAATTCAGTTGTTTGTTAGTTCAATAGTTTTCTTTAAAGTAAGTCTGTACAGTACTTACTAAATCACCTTATAAAATATTGTCCTTGAAAGTATAAACAGCTTCAGTTATAACAATAATTGTGATACCTTGCTAACTTACACATCAAAACATCATCTTGTTTAGACTAAATAAGAAAATGGATACCAGTTCACGATCACTTGGTATGCCTGGTCGGGAGATGAGCAAGGAGGCTCAGACTCAGTATTGGTACCACAACCATAGTATGCCTGACTCTGGCATCATGAGTGGTGCAACCACCACTGCACCCTCCATGAAAGGAGACGAGGATGACGACTACATGAAAAGCGTGAACTACGAATGGGAATCAACCTTCACCAATCAAGACTATGTCACCATGGATGAGCAGTTCGTATCAAGCAGGAGGTGAGCTATCTAGTTTGATCATCTTCATTTTCATGAGGAAATCATCAAAATTCATTGGTTATCGTGTACATAAAAATGTTGATCCCTAATGTGGTATCTTCCTTTAACTCCGTAAAAGTTCCAGATAATAAATTACTAGATTTTCATTACCTGGCTCCCATACATTTTGTATATAAACAGTATGGGATAATTTTATATTTTGTCGTTTAAAGTAGATGATTCAGAGTGGATGATCAGTTTGTTCATTCTCACAACCAATCAACTTACTTATGTTTATAAGTACTGTAAGGAGAATATAGATGTTGATAAACTCAGTGGGAATGAAAGGATTAAAGTTGCTGAACTCATAATCGATGTAAATTATGTTTGTTTTGCCAAGACTAGTGTTAGCTGAGAGTTGTTTAATAAAACATTGACTCTTTCTGTTTTAGTCAACGCATCAAACAAGCCATGTTCCCAGAGACTGTGATGGAAGGAGCAGAAATACCATCAACTCAATTTGACTCCACATCAGTTACAGCAGTGCAAAGGCTTGCTGAACCCTCATTGATGCTCAAACAAGCAGTAGTGAACTTGATAAACTATCAGGTACGTTGAGTTGATGACTAAGCTAATTAGCAGTTGCTGTTGAAAGATTTGATTTCAAATGATTTGACAGAGAAAAGAAAAAGAAACACCAAGCACTTGCACTCTTCATTGAAATTGTTATTCAAAAGTTACCAATGGAAAGACCAGTTCATTTTGCAATTTTTATGATAGTTTCAAAGTTCACAAATTGAATAATAATTGAATAATACATCAGTTTTGAAGGTTAAGTAAAGAACAGTAACAGTCATTGATTTGATTTGATTTGATTTGAAGGGAAAATTGAACAAATTACATTCGTTTTTTTTGTGTAAATTATGTTCGACAGTGACTAGTCATTACAACTAGTCGACAGCAATGATGCTTAGCATTTCTACATTTTATGCAATTGGAGCTCCTAGATTGCTAGTGTTTAGTGCTGGTAGTGGGCAGTTTAAAATGGTCATGAGTAGTGACAATAAATAGTAAGGTATCATCCAGCTCATTGTAATTTGTTTGCCTTGTTAACAGGATGATGCCGACTTGGCCACGCGTGCAATACCTGAGCTGACCAAGTTACTTAACGATGAGGACCAGGTACCTGTGATTTCTGCTCTCTTTAAGTGTCTAGACAGACAGACAGTTGTGTGGATCATGAAAAACCTGGAAACGTTTGAGTTTTGACATTTCAAGTCTAGGTAGTCCTGAAAAACCTAGAAAACTAGAGTATTTGTAAGTGAAACAATTGACAGGTCATTGTAGATTATAAACATATAAATTGTATCATCAATTCCAGGAAACAGTTCTGTGATACATCAATTTTTAAGATATATTTCAGATATTTAGGTCAAGGAATTTTCTAAAACTTAAGCATGCAAGAGTTGTGGGATATTTACCTGTTTGAACCAAGATTATAGGTGGTGAAGGTCACTTCCTTTGCAGCAAAACCCAGTTTGTTTGATTATGGTTGAAGTTTTCCGTTTTGGAAATTACATATAAGTACCCAGTGATTTAGCTTTTTCAGTAGTTTTTTGCAAGTGAGGCCAGACTGATTTATTTTCCGAGAGCACAGTTTTTTCGAAATTTGAAGGGTCGGTCAGAAAAAAGGAAAATAAAACAAAAATCCCCAATTTTTTTTCATTGGTTTTGAACATCAATAAAAGCTTTTTCTCTATGGCAAACCCTGCATCTATAGCAATTTTTCAAAGTTCGTATTTAAAAAGTGTGTCAGGATGTTGAAATTAATGTGACCTTGAAACAAAAAATATTTAAGCGAGATACATAAAGTATTTCTATTTTCGTAGGAAAGAAACTGCAACTACAATATTTTTAAGTTATCAAATGACGTGGCTGCAGCTCCAGACAGACCAGACGTAATTATATTTATTTATGTGCACACAAACTTTAAAAAATAAATTGTCCCAATTGAGAACACCTCCGTAATTGGAATTGAAGCTCACAGGAAGTTTATGCCAAATCAATCGCACAAAACGCATCCTTGATAGGCAAACAATGCTTAAAGCTATAAATACTCTCATATTAACAAGACTGTACTACTGCTCAACTGTGTGGGCAAACACGACCAAAGGAAACATCAAAAAGTTACAGAGCATTCAAAACTTTGCTGCGCGTATTGTCACAGGCACACAAAAGTACGATCATGTGACACCAACATTAAAACAGCTAAACTGGTTGCCGGTCAGTGAACAACTGCACTATAGAGATATCGTGCTGGCATACAAGTGTGTCAAGGGCAGCGTACCTGAATATCTGGCATGCAAGTTCATCTGTAAATCCCACAAATTGCAGACAAGGTATCAAGACATGTACACAATCCCCTATTTCCGCACAGCAATGGGCCAATGCTTATTCTCATTTGAGGGGTAAAACTTTGGAACTCACTCCTGAAGCATCTTAGATGTTTGGGAAGTTTTTAATTAATAATTTTAAGATCACTTTGAAAGAGTTTTTAATGAAAGAGTTTTATACTAAGTAATTCATTAACAATTTTGAACTATGTACTAAATATATATATATATATATAATATAATTGAATAGATACTATGTATACGAGCTGCCATAATGCCACATTGTTCAATTGTATAATTATGTATGTATATATCTATATTTCAATTTTTTATTTGAAGAAATTGTAATTAATATCTCAATTTAAGCCCTTTGGGAGATGTTAGTAAATTATTATTATTATTATTATTATTATATTTGTACGTATTTCAAATCATCAAACTTGAAAAATGTTAAGTATAGCTTTCCATCATCTGATTTCGACTCTCAGGCAAATCTGTGTTCAGTCTTATGTTGTGTTTGTGTGTTGTCAGGCTGTCGTTGGTCAGGCTGCAATGATGGTTCACCAGCTATCCAAGAAAGATGCTAGTCGGCATGCTATCATGAACTCCCCGCAGATGGTTGCTGCCCTTGTGCGAGCCATCAACAATGCTAGCGATGTGGAGACTACTCGCTGTGCTGCCGGCACTCTGCACAACCTGTCACACCACAGGTATATGTTGTGTTTCGAGACTTTAGTGCAAGAATGACATACTGACCTTATATGAAAAGCCAAGGTCTCATAAAGGTTGTGAAAAGAAAAGTGGGAATAACTTAACCAGAATTGAGAACCTGATCAACAATCACATTGGTTTTGCTATAATTATCAGATGATTGAAATTGATTGTACTTGGAGTGAAATGAATACCAGAAAAGAATTGCAGGGTATTGCTGACTAGTAAGTTTCACTGATATGGTTTGTAAACTTGTTTCAAGTACCAATCAGGGATTTACCTGCAAACTATTTGCTTTCCACAGACAAGGCCTGCTATCAATCTTCAAGTCTGGCGGCATTCCAGCGCTGGTTAAACTGCTTGGTTCTCAAGTTGAGGCTGTGGTTTTTTATGCCATTACAACACTCCACAATCTCCTGTTACACCAAGAGGGTGCCAAGATGGCCGTCAGGTTGGCCGGAGGGCTTCAGAAGATGGTGGCTCTTCTTGGAAGATCAAACGTCAAATTCTTGGCTATTGTCACAGGTGAAGTGATCAAGATTTTTTATATTAGATATTATTAAATAGCAAAAACTGGATATTGAATTTCTAGTAATCTGATTGGCTCTCTACTCACGGTATAATTAATCCTATATCCTGTAATTTATCCAAATATGGAAACTGACAAATTTTGTTTATCGCAGAAAATTTCCCCTTAAAATGGCCGAAAACTCAAGTCGGTAGAAAATAAAATTTGAGATATTTTTATCCAGTGTTTGGTATTTAATAAAACAATTATTCCACTCACGCTTGTTGGATATGAGCTTATGATAGCCGACTCGGTGGTCTGCACCTCTTCCGCTATCTAAAAGCTCATATCCAATGTGCATTTGTGGAGTAATTGTTAAATAGTGGTCTGGTTTACAAAAAAAATTTCTTATATTTGAAAAATTACTTGGAATGGTGCTGAAGGGGTTGAAGGAAAACAATCTGTACTTCACACGAATTCAAAAATATGTTGATGATGATGATATGTTGATAATGATACTTTTATTTTAGTGCATGTACATCTTACCCCCTTTCCATCCTAATTTCTTGGGGAGATTTTTGTACAGGATGAAATCAGTAGTGGTGTTGAGAAAAGGGTTCTGGAAAATTTGTCTTCTACAGAAGGACTGTTGCTGAAAGAGACTAAAAATTGGTCAGATTAGTAATTTATTGTGTCCTTTTTATTATCAGATTGCCTGCATGTTCTGGCATATGGCAACCAAGAGAGCAAACTGATAATCTTGGCCTCTGGCGGTCCTGCTGAGCTGGTGCGAATTATGAGAAGTTACACATACGAGAAATTGCTCTTCACAACAAGTCGGGTATTGAAGGTTCTCTCTGTTGACACAGATAACAAGCAAGCTATTGTAGAGGTAAGGTTGTGGGAAATTTAATTATTATATGGCTGCTTATAGAATTGCAAATACTTTGAAATAATAAGACAGTGTTTACAGAATTTATGTTGGGGTTCAAAAAACAAAGACTTCAGTGTTTTAGAACTTGACAACACTCTGTTTATTGAAAAGAGATCAACTGTTAAGAAGTTAAGAAGTACATTTATTTATTAATGTAGGTCAGTGTTGAAATTATATTTGTTCAAGCTGACACTGTGTTATATGACCTGCGTGTTTCGATAATCAGAAATAACAAGTCAACTTTATGTCTTCCAGGCTGGTGGAATGCAAGCCCTTGCAATGCATCTTGGTCATCAGAGCAACCGATTGGTGCAGAACTGTCTGTGGACCCTGCGCAACCTTTCAGATGCTGCTACAAAGGAGAATGGTCTCGACAACCTGCTACAGATGCTTGTCCAGTTGCTGTCGTCAAATGACATTCAAGTCGTCACTTGTTCTGCTGGCATTCTGTCCAACTTGACATGCAACAATGCCCGCAACAAACAGCTTGTGTGTAGGTTTGGAGGCATTGAGGCATTGGTCAGGACTTGCCTTCAGGCAGGAGACAGGGAGGAGATCACAGAGCCAGCAGTATGTACATGGATCTTCTCTTTACATTATCAATTGATGTAAAATAAATTGTTTGGTTGTGAGAATAAAGAGATTGATCAGACGCTAACAAAATTCTTGAGATGGTGTTTCAAATTCTCCATGCCTGTTGTACAGGAAATGTATGGAGGCAGGTATTGAGAACTCAGTGACTGATCATTTGTCACTGTTGAGAGTGAAGGGTTTAAGCAAAGACGAATTGATAAAGCAGTATAGAATTGTTACATGTTTATTGATCAATTGGAGTTTTTACACCTTTACTGTAATTTTTGTTCAATCTATTGGTTTTAGTAACAATTTACAACCATCATTTTTAAGCTCTTTGACATAACTGTCATTTGTTTTAGTAGAAAGTTTTTGATGTTATAGTCTTTGATGCTGTGGTAAGTGGAAAATGCTGATGAGAGTTTGTCTGCAGGTGTGTGCTTTGCGTCACTTGACAAGCCGTCACCCAGACTCTGAGGCAGCACAGAATGCTGTGCGGATCCACTATGGTCTCCCTGTGCTAGTCAAACTGCTCCACCCTCCGTCACGTTGGCCACTCATCAAGGCTGTCATTGGACTAATGAGGAACCTGGCCTTGTGTCCTGCCAACCATGGACCAATTAGAGAGCATGGTGGCCTGCCTCGCCTGGTACAACTTTTGATGCGCTCTCACCAGGACATGCAGCGGCGGCCTGGACAGAGTGTGGTTATGGATGGAGTGAGAATGGAGGACATTGTTGAAGGAACAGTTGGAGCATTGCATATTCTCGCCAGAGAGGCCCACAATAGGGCTGTTATCAGGAGTCTGCACTGTATTCCACTCTTTGTACAGGTAATTAATGATATCATATCTTTATGCACCTATCAGGGTTTGACATATTACTGATTGTTTCCAACTCCACTCTCTGGGGATAACAAATGTGGTCAAAAATGATGAAAGTTCTTTGCACATTTATGGTGTTATAGTGCTAGTATATCTGTATTGTTTGTCAAAACCCACTCCCGGAGCTCAGTTAATGCTGTCGAATCCCTTGCCCACCCCCACCCCCCCTCCCCCCCTTTTCTCTCAGGTTTAACAGTGATACGGTAGGTGTGTTTCAACAATTCAAGGTTCAGTTCTATGAATCTGTTTGGGCCAGAAGGCTTTACAGGTACAGTTTGTACAATTACGATAAGTATTAAATAAGAACGAAATAAATGTTCCTTGTAACACTGAGTTTCAGTTTCAGTTTCAGTTTATTTATTTAGCCAAATAATTAGTACATTGATGATGAAATACATAATAAGAGTGG
>JAOBYH010028229.1:0-12498 GCA_025403525.1 Umimayanthus kanabou | reverse complement strand
TGCCTTTGTCAGTGACTTCGATTTCAAAGTCTGTCTGGCTACTTGTAACGCAATGCAGGTTTGGCGGGAAAAACACAGACAAACATCGGCACATGTTTTTTGTTTTGTTTTCCCATTTATTTCGAGAAAAGATATCGATTTTCAATATTTTAACACTTTGCCAACATCGTTATTTTATTTACATTGAATTTTGGGTAACTCAATCTTAACTCAATCTTAACTCAAACGCTAACTCGATGAATAGCCCATCCCTTATCGAGATGCTGACTGATCAATACTTACACATCAACGCAACCATCAGATTTGCTTCTTTGGCGTGTTGTTAAGGATGTATCAACTTTCACTGATTGTTTCCTTTGCGTTTTCAAAACCTGATGCAGATAGAAAAAGAAAACAGGCTTGCACTTTGCATGTTACATGTAAGCAATTAAAACTTTGGCAGTTGCGTCTTCTATGCTTTGTGAAGCAACAAACAGAGACAGCGGACTAAGATACTGACTCCTAGACAAGTCAATACAACAAAGAATTAGGTTTACCTGGTCCGACAGAGCAGATACCCTTGCCCTCAGTTCTACATTCACTTGCTGCTCCTGAAGCAACTTGTCATTCGATTCCTGCAAAGACAAACCCACCAGCTTTTAGTATTGCTACGTTTTCAAGTGCCTCCATAAAGCATTCAATTATCTCAATTCCATTCATTAAAGTTTGTTTAACTGTCACAACAACCAAACGTTTTCATCAGTCCTCGAAGACAGTCATTGTTACCTACCTCTGAGCTATTTTGGACACTAAAAGAGCGCAACTCTTCTTCCCGCGACTGTACTCCGCAGTCAATTTCTGCAACTATAAAGAATCGAACTCGCAGTGAATAATAATGGTATAATATATATTGTTTTTAAACAGCAGAAATAATCAAGTGTATATGAATGTACGGTGTCAAGATTTACTAAAGCTCCATGTTAAAGTTCCGCAAATATTAGGGTGCGGTTCCTCAATGTCTAGCACAAAACATTCCAAGGCTGGTTTGTGCTAATTCAGACTAATCCAGACTTAGTTCCGGAGGTCGTGGGTTCGAACCCCACCGGGGTCAGAGATCTTTTTTCTTTCTCCGTGTGGGCCCATTTCCTTTCTAGGGCTAACACTCAGAATGTCTTATTTGGGATATTTGTTAGAGCACTTGAACTTACCACATTTAAACCACTATATAATCCAGATTTAACCTAATTATGCCTGGATTAGTACGAATAGATGTGTTGAATAATTGGATACAATTATAGTTTAAAATTTTTATTATGCTCTAATACTGACAAACTTTTTGTAACTACGACTGGTTAAGAAAGAACAAAGAAAATAAGAACGAAATATTTACTTTATATTTTAAAACTACATATTTTAGCAAAAATAATGGTTTATCTTTTTAAACAAAAACTGTGCTGCTCACACACTTACTTAAAATACCAAGTTTCCTAACGAACCGAGGAAAAGAGTTACTTTGCACTCACTGCTTTCCATTTAGTTTCCAAAGTGACATACTTGCATAGGGTGATGAGCAACGCCAAGATCAGAAAGATATGTCACACTTCAAAACTGTCTGGTAACTGCTGACTATACAACAATGAACATTTATTTATTTACATTTATTTTACAGTCACCTTGATTGTTTAGGACTTCAGCATGCGGTTTGATCTCTAGATATATAGCTCATTGACCTAATTTAGTTAAATTTAACATTCATTTCACCTTTAGTGATAAAGTTGATTATTTGTTTAAACAATATGCTGTCATTGTCGCTTACTGCATCTGTTGACACCTTGAGAAAACAAACAAATTGTTGAATACATGCAACATAAAAAATTAAAATAAACAAATAATAAAAAACAAAGAGAATTAAAAAAGACTACATTATGATAAAAATAATCTTAAAAAATAGCAATGAAATTGCATAAAGAAAACAAGGCTAAAAATTGCTGGAAATTCCAGACAGGCAGCAAAAAGTTAGATGTTATTCAGAAGATAGAAAGAGTGATCACTGTCAGGAATATCCTAGCATGTTTTTTGATACTGGTTTGTAACAGAAGGACAAAACTATCGAGACAACAACGATCTTAGACAGTCAATAATGCTAAAACAGTTGAACTACTGAAGTTGTCACCCAGTCCCAGAGTTGTCACTGATGTGGATCCCAATAAAACTATCCAGTACCTGGAACTGATAAGAGTCCCAACGATTCTCCTATCAGACTTGGAGCTGATAAGGATCTTAACTAAACTACCACTACCTAGAACTGATAAGAATCCTACACCAATACCTGAAACCGATGAAGGATCCTAAGAACTGCTATCCGTAATACTAATTGAAACTATTAAGGACCCCAATAACCATCTTATCAGTACCTGCAAATGACAAAGATTGTAACAACTCTCCTATCAGTACCTGGAATTGCTTCTCCTTCAATTCCTTTGTTTCGACCTCCAACTGATTATCCTGTGTTTTTAAATTTAAAGGGGAATTAATTTAAACAGAGCAATCGTTAAAATACGTTTTGCCAATAAACAAAATTACGTAGCAAACCTTGATTTTCAACATTTCCCAAACTTGGCCAAGCTCTGTTCTTAGAGTCTTTAGTTCACTCTCGAGTCCTTCTGTGTTGGTGTGCGTTTCTTGGTTGACTGTACCATCCCTCAACACCTCAAGCTCTGCTTTCAATTCTTCAACTTCTTCATACCTCGTCTGCAGACAAATTATAACAACGTATATTAACAATTTAAAAATTCACACGTCTCACGTACGGTTTGTATACGTAAGAAGAAAATACCCCAACAACTGTTTTAAAAACGCCAATTTCTCCCAACAAACAGTTACATTAAATTGACACTTGCTCCAATGAGAAAAAACCTTTGCGTAAAACTAAAAGACTTTCTGACTTTAAAATCTCCAGTCCTTCAAAGTAAAAGTAAAACATTTTAGCTTGGATGGAAAGACTGCAACCATTAAATGAATCAATATAAAATTTTACTTTCAGTTCCACTTTGAGTTCTTCATTTTCTGCCACCAGTTCAGCTTGGTTCATTTCGAATTCACTTTTCTGCAGTGACCAGGTTTCTTGTTGGTGCTGGAACTCTTCAAGATCCCTTACAACTGCACGCTTTTCATCTTCAAGCCTACGAACAAGACATTAGCAAAAACCTATGTACAGAAACCTGGCTGACCTAAAACAGATTCGTGTATATCAGCAGCTGTCTAAAGCCTGGTTTCCATATAATCTTCTCTAACGTAAGGATCGTCTCTATCACATAATTTTTAGTCACGCAATCGGGACGCAAGGATAGAACACGGTTCTATCGGGACGATCGATTATATGGAAACCAGGCTTAAGCTGTTCGGCTAATGCAGAAAAACCCAACATATTTCCAAGTCAGTCTTTAATGTATTCTTCCATATATTACATCTAGATTAGATTGCCAAAAATAATAATAACTATTAGCATAAACAAAAATCGTTGACGTTGGTATTTGAAGCCATTTGATTGGTTCGCTATTTTTGGCTAATGGACAATGTCCACCTTCCGGGAGGTGGATAATTTGCGGGCTAAAACATTAGCCGGTGTAAACTTCCGTTTTGCGGTAGTGACAGAGAAAAAAATCTTGCAAATGCTTACTTTTCCTGAATGTGTTGTGTTGTCACCGAGTTTCTATATGCTAATACAATTATTCTCTTCAATCTCGGTGAATAGTGGCTTTTAGAACATTCCGCCACTATTCACCTCGATTTCAGAGAATAATTATTGTTTCTATCATTAATATTGTTATCATCATCATCATCATCATCATCATCATTTATTATTACTATTATTACTATTATTATCATTATTATTTTTATCGTTATTATTATTATTTTAAGGGCTTTATTAACAGTTCCACCAAAATTACACATAAAAAGCTAAAAATAGCCTTACAACAATAATGTTAAAAGTATAACAACTAATTATAAAAAAGATTCTACTACCTCTTCGATAGATATGCTTTTGCTTAATTTTTAAAAGAGCACGCACTCTAGCAATTCTTAATATTTCCAAGCAGTACTATGAAAGGTTTTGCAGCATTGTCTTAAAAAGACCGATGATCCTTTCTCATTTGACATACTCAGATGCAATTTACAAGTAGATTTCTTTCACTTGTTTTGAATAATTTGGCCAGCTTTCATAGTGAATAGATTTGAAGTTTGCAAAAGAAGATTGATTAAGAAGTATCAACAACAATCCCCGACAAAAAAAACCCCTGAAACAACCTCATCGGAAATTTTCCTCGGCCTTCCCTTTCTACTGCTTATGTCTTTACTTTGCCACATTTGGCTTCGTGTTGTCGCCGCAAAACCCGATAAACAGTAGCGGCACATTTTCTAACCTATTTCCCTATCTCATAAAGGTTCACTTCTGTAAAACTGAATTAAAGCAACCTCTTCTGTTAATTTCGCCATATTGATTATTGGCTGTGAGCTTTATCATATCATTTCGTGTCTCTCTCCTTTATTAAGATGTATCTTGAATTTTTTCCAAGTTTCGAAATCTTTTTAGTTTACAAATACGTATTTTCAGGATGTTTCTAGTAATGCTTGGAATTTAGAATATACTGTACCATTCGTCACGGATGTCGCGACTACGTAAATGAATGAGAGAATAGTGCTATTTAAATTTGACAATTGACAGGAAACAGACCCGTTTGGACCCTCATAGACAATCCCCGACAAAAAAAACTGAAACACCCCATCTCCTCCCCCCTCTCCCCAACAACGATGTTGGTAACTGGCCGTATTCTAGCATCTCTGCGCCGCACAACATTGAAAAGGGGAAGGAGGTGTAATTGTGTTTCACTACTTTTGTCGGGGATTGTAGTACATATAATATAGCCTTTACTAGAGTAATAGCACTTAAATTTCCCCTTACTGTTCTACATTCACTTCTTACGAAATTAAAAAACCTATATCAAATATCAGGCTAAATAGGTTCTTAATATATACATATGTTCTTAATATTGGGGGGTTATATAAACTACCAAACTAAAGTCTGTAGAGCTAATCTTAACCTCTAGGTTCTCACTACTTTAGTCTTTGATTAACCTTTTTTATACAACATAAAACATGATTTTATAAACAACGTATTTGGTCTACAAATTGCTGTCTAGGCAGTTTACTAGTGTAAACCAATCCATTGAATGGTTTGAGACAAAACATGGTAGAAATACATTAGACCTTCTATCGATAGAAAATGTATTCCTTAATATCTGGCAGAGGTCTTATTCAGATACGCCAAAAGCTTCAGTCCAAGAACGAAAGGCGTTTGTTTTGTGGTAAATTTGCTTATGGTTCACAGTTCCAACTAGTAGTTGACACAATTCATAAAGTATGTAACATGCAGTTCAGAAATTAGTTTGGGATTCTCAAATAGGATGTATTTGCAAATGGCAATATATATGTAAAACTTAGCTGTATTTTAGTATTTCTTATTCCAAGTTCAAAGAGATAAACACTCATGAGCGCTTAGCGTTTAAAAAATGTTACTTATCAAAGTAGTCTTGTAATTTAGTGACAAGCACAAAGTAAAGTATAACACTGTTGAATGAGGTACAATTTAATTTCTGCTCGCTCCTGCGAACATGTCTCCTAACCATAAAAAATGAGTATAAAAAAAGTTCTGCATATAAAAATGTCAGAACTTCTACTCTTGTAAAATACAGTCAAGGGAATACATCTCCCAGAGAAGGTGATCATTACTTGCAAAGCATGTAGGGTAAAAATTCAAATTCAGTTTCATTTGTTCCGACCTTCGTTGAGTGCTCATCTTCTAGCGACACCGCAAAAAGAAAGCGTTTCTTCGCCCTAATTTGACCTCTGGGATCTCGGAATCTGATAAAACAATTTTAACAGTTCAAGTTGTTTCAAAGCTGGAGTTATTGTCAAAGATTCTAATGTGAGCAATTAAACAGAAGACGCCAGTATTTAAAGCCATAGCTCTGACTGCAGTAGATGTCAACGCGGCAACAGACAATTTTATCACTTCAGAAAAACCACAGGTGAAGCATTCTGTATACAAATGATATAGCAAAGAGCTTTTAAAAACAACAGCTATGTAAATCCGCTGTATTGTTGTACTCGCACATCATATACGATATGCGAGTCACTACTGTTCAGAAAACGAACGACAGCTGTTAATTCCAAAATAATAATTTCAGTATAATTTATTATTGCTATTATTATTATCTTATTTTTAAAAAAATTATTATTGTCATTTTATTTTATTTTACAACATTTACTGAATATGGTACTCAGCGGGAGCACAGGCTCTTCTAGGCCAGGCTCCCTTTGTAGCACCTAGATGGCAGTACAGCTAACGGTACATTTAAAATACATTTTACCGAGACTTAACCTTCTCTCCCAGGAGGGAGGGGGGAGGTTGTTGTAACCCCCCCCCCCCCCTAGGATTTTTCCTTATGCCGTTTTCGCATTTTGGTAAAGATTGCCATTCTGTCAATTTACCGACCCTTCGTCCAGATAACCGTGTATCTATGAAAAAAATTTGAAAAGTTTTGCCGTGGAAAAATTTGGGGGAGGGGGTTGCAACAACCCAACAAATACTTTTGTATAATACCTAAATATTAGTAATTGTTTTGTGTAGTTTACAATTATTATGTCTTCGTGATAGCAGTTTTGCTTTCCTTTGCTAACCCAAGGAGACGACATAAGCTAATGAATTATGCAAATTTATTTGCAATTAGAGTTGAATGAATTGTTGATTAAAACTATGACCAAGTTTGCTAACGCATGCAAAGTTTCAAGTCAATCAATAACTGTTTAGCTAAATTGAGACGGGGGGTTGATACATCCCCCTCCCGAGAGGGAAGGGGTGGAAAAATACCTCCTGAGAGAGGGATAAATCCCCGAAAAAATCAAGCAATAGCTCTTTCACTACCAACGGTCACTTACTTTGCAAGCTCTTTACTGATATGCTCTAGTTCCACTTGTAACTTCTTGACATTTCTAGTCGGGTTGCTGGAAGATAAGAGCAAGGTTATGAACTTACAAAATATTTGGTACCACCAATGATAAACAAAACACGACCAAATATTCAAGGTGGTCACTCGTTTTCTCAATACGAAGAAAGACCACTAATTCATATATTCCGTTTCAAGGTTGTCGAAAATAGGACTTTTCCACCTATTCTTGAAAGAGGTTACATGGTTTGTAAAGAACATCTCAAACATGTAAACGTGGTTTTCGTGCCATTTGTACTATCATTGCTATATTTATAAAAAAAAAATCGTTTGCATATCTATAATTATATATCTACATATATCTACACATCTATATCTTTATTCATATCTATACCCTGTGTGATCCTCCAGTGCCGGATTCCGCATTGTCTGGTGGCCCACTTACAAGTCCAAATATCTATATCTATCTAACAATTATTCCACTCATACTTGTTGGATGTGAGCTTTTAGATAGCGGACGAGGTGCGGAGCACCAAGTCGGATATCATATACTCATATCCAACCAACGTGAGTGGAATAATTGTTTTGTTAAATACCAAACACTTGACTTTGTTTATGTTGAAGTTTTTTAAAAATGTCAATCCGTGTAAACACCGCGACTGTATACTATTATTGACTGTTTCAAAAGCTGAGTTTCGCGGTCAGTTTCCATATTTGGACAAACTTCAAGGTATAGGATTTATACCGTGAGTAGGGAGCCAATCAGATTACATGTACCAGAAAATCAATATCCAGTGTTTGGTACTTAATAAATCTATATATCTATTTCTGTCATAATAGTCGCTAAAATTGATAAAATATAAATAAAAGGCTAAACGTTTGATAAAAAAAAATATTAAAATGTTAAAATCCAAACGTTTTCAACATAAAAGTCATCACCAGGGGAATGAAAGAAGTTCACGTCAAGCATATTTAAATTGTGGCTCAACTTTTATGTCGAAAAACGTTTGGATTTTAACTTTTTAATAATTTTTATCAAATTCTTAGCCTTTTTTCATATTTTATATATCTATATCTATGTTTGTATGTATGTACGTACGTACGTACGTATGTATGTATGCATCTACCTATCTACTGTTTAAAATAGAGTATGTTCGATTAATACAGCCACCTAACTAATAGCAATTTACAATTAGACGTTTGTTAAATGCAGTATTAATTATATTACAACAAGAATCGCTGTTAAACTTTGAAGTAATGAGGTTATTTTTTTAGTATTGCGGTTACATATAATTGTTAGTTTTACTTTATTAAATTGATGTTACTGAAGTTGTGGTATTTATCTGCAGTTAACGTGGTTATTAAAACTAACAGCTGTTACATTCGATTTTTTTGTTTTCGTGCAAGCCGGTGCAAGGCCATCCTCATTTTTTTCCTCCAAACCTG
The DNA here is from genome assembly GCA_025403525.1 of Umimayanthus kanabou. Taxonomy (NCBI): domain Eukaryota; kingdom Metazoa; phylum Cnidaria; class Anthozoa; order Zoantharia; family Parazoanthidae; genus Umimayanthus; species Umimayanthus kanabou. The sequence goes on along the minus strand of JAOBYH010028229.1, from coordinate 4,066 downwards.
TGTATCTGTTGTAGATCTAGAGTATCTAACCGCAGAGACTCATACAATACTAAGCGGTCACCAGTACAATTGTTGATTCTCCAAGCTTGAGATGATCAGTATTGCATCTTCTAAAGCAATTCCATGCTCGTGATTTGACGTTGCCATGGTAGACTGTTTTTCACAGCAAGCCACCCTTCTTTCAACCGGCAGCTTTCTTGAAAACCTTATAACATCAATGCAATAACGCTGATATTGTGAACCCTTGCAAATCAAAAAATATATGAGTCTAGTTGTTTGAAGAAAGCAAAGCAAACGCCTTGACATTTAAATACTATGGCTCCGAATTTACACTTTCTGCTGTGTGTCTGCACTAACTGACAAGCCCAAGTTCACTGAATCTCATCGACAAATATTGGAAATATAATGGGAAAGGCCTAAACAATGCAACACAACTACTTATAAATCTTACTCCTTCTCAAGAACTTTTTCCAGCTGGAGGGAAAGTGCCCCGTTATCTCGCATAAGTTTCTCACGATCATTCTGTCCTTTCACTGTTACAAGAGAAAAACATTTTCTTTTTATTTATTCAGTTGGAAACGCATTTAGTTTTTGATTTAAATGTGTTGTGTACAAATCGTCACCATCTTGAATTTGCTCGCTTTCGTGCAAAGATATGCACTGGAAACAAAGCAATAACTTAAGATTAGTTAACTGAAATCAGACAGACAGACAGACAGACAGACGGACTTTTTTATTTAAATGTTGTAAAAACATAGATAAAAAAAAACCTGTTTAATGCACTGTGTAGTGTACCGATACCCATTTTACACTTTATCGGCTGGATCACATTCATAAAAGTTCCTTCGATTATATTTAGCTCGGTACCTTGTCCATTTAATGTTCTGATTAAAATTTTAGTATATTTTCTTTTTTCTTAACTTGTTTAGTGAAATCAGTTATTACCTGTTGGGGACGACATGGTATAAATTAATACAATAAAAGGTAAATACTTGGTTTATTTAGAGCTACCACTGACTTTGCTGAAAGCATGCTAACACACTAAATCATTGTAAATCTATTGTGAGTACTAGATTCACTAAGATAATATAAACTGTAAGACTAAGCTGGAAAATTTATACACATGAAGAAGTACTTTTAAAGGATTTAATGGTTTGACAGAAACCTAGCTGGTGTTGTAGATAGTGCTCTCAAACAATGCCTCAAGATAATGTTTAGGAGCTTCACTTCAGTGCAAGAGCACATTTTTTTGTGCGGAAGCCACCTTAGAATACGTGTTGTTGCTTTGCTAGCTTGGTTTGTTTACATATCTTAAATGGTGTAAGAAGTTAGGATATTTGCGTCCAAAGGAGCCGCTAAGCTAAGTGACAAATTCTTCCTGTTTTATACTTCTTAGCCAAGGATTAGAAATACGCCAATTTGGGTGCATTTTACGCCAAAAATATTGAAATGACTTTAAAAAAATACGACAGTAGTAAGTTTGACTCCAGAAAACAATGCATGAAGTACTCACAGAATACTTACTTAGGAACTAATTTAAGGAAACTTTTTAAAAAAGATAGGTACATATATAACGTTAACAAGGTTAATGACTGATCGTTCCGCTCGCTCGCTCTTGCCGCCTTCTTAATAACAACAACAAAAACAATAATAATAATAATAATAATAATAATAATAATAATAATAATAATAATAATAATAATAATAATAAATGTTTTGGGAGCATCCCACCAGTCTCGATGCTCTTACAATAATTATTCTAAAGAGCTAATTTACAATATTGTCAAATACAAAATTATTTACGATTTTTAAATACACTCGACAGTCAAACATAACTGCACTTGAGATTATATGACAACCATTTGCAGTGCAACTTTAGTAAACAATTTCGTCACAAAATCAAAGTTAAACAATTCTAAGTGTATTCACATCCATTAAAACTTCACACTTCTACTAAAGCAAACAAACTTTCACAAGAAACCGATTATGAATGTCTCTTTTGTCAAATGTTAGTTACATTTAGCAGCATTTACTTATGTCTATTGTTTAGCAAATACCAAAATAACCGAGTTATAGATAATTTAATTAATACTAATTATCAAGATAATTACCACACGATGCTTCCAATTTCTGACACTTCTCCTTTAATTGGGCTAGTTCTGCAGTCAACCTGAATGTACAAGGTGTTGTCTGTTTAGTATTAAGCTGAAGGGCAAAAAACCAATCAGCAAAAACATCACAATTAAAGTACCACTTTCGCTGTCACGTCATTGGTGTTGCTACTTTGGTCACAGTGCTGTCAACTACCATCCACGTAACATTATTATATGGCTATCTAATTATATTTTTGTAAATTCTTTGTCTTATTTGTTTATGTTCTGCCCTATAAAGTTGTTAAAAAATAAAAAAGCAGCCCTGCTCACGACAGTTATTGTTTTCCATGTAAGGTGTTCAGCGAGCCTTGATGCTATTTTCCGAAGTCATCTATAAAATTCTCCTTTTAAATGCCAAGGAAGTACAAAACTGCAAAAAAACACGTTACTTAATCTAGAAGTGTGCTCATAGCTATATAGATTCATATTTGTAAACAGAGAGGATCCATTCCCTTCTACGTGTGTAACTGGGAAGAAGAAAGGGTGAAGTGTTTCCCTCCTCGTCGTGCAAAAGTAGAGGTAACTGAAAAAGGCTTTAACACACTCGTGGGAACACGGGCAAACGGAAGGGAAGACATCCTTGTACGTGGATACAAAAATTGAGCGACAGGGACACTCGGGGAATAAAAACCTTTCCCAGTTCATGTGTCCAAGGGTAGAAGGAAGGGAGGAGGAAACGTTTATCTGTACTTGGGTACAAGGATAGAGGGAAGGGAGGAGGAAACGTTTATCTGTACTTGGGTACAAGGATAGAGGGAAGGGAGGAGGAAACGTTTCCCTGTTCATTGCTACAAGGATAGAGGGAAAAGAAGAGGAAACGTTTCCTGTTCATGGGTACAAGGGTAAAGGGAAGGGAGGAGGAAACGTTTATCTGTACTTGGGTACAAGGGTATAGGGCAGGGAGGGGGAAACGTTTCCTGTTCATGGGTATAAGGGTCATGGGTGCAAGGGTAGAGGGAAGGGAGGAGGAAACGTTTCCTGTTCATGGATACAAGGGTAGAAAGAAAGCAGAAGGAAACTTTTCCCTGTTCGTGGGTACAAGGGCAGAGGGAAGGGAGAAGGAAACGTTTCCCTGTTCGTGGGTACAAGGGTAGAGGGAAGGGAGGAGGAAACGTTTCCCTGTACATGGGTACAAGGGTAAAAAGAAAGCAGAAGAAACACACGGATTCGCATGATGGCGCGCGGGAGCATGAGTTTCGGCTCCACCGTTTTGTTCGCTTTTATGCTTGTCTGTGCTTTGTCTCGGCTTGAGAGTCAAGTGGAGGACATCCAAGTCAACAGGGAATGGAAAGATCAACCCTCACAGTGTATTGCTCAATCGGATCTCCTAATATTTGAGGAAATTTATGTGGGCCATGATCATTGCAAAATCACTTTGCGAAACCTCACTGTGGACACATGCATAAATTACAACAAGACGAAACAATGCTATGGCTCATGGGACCTTCACGTTAAACAATGGCAAAACGCATTGGAGTGTATTAAATGGATCAACAAACAGCCCTGCACTATGAATATTTCCAGAAAGCGTTTCCTAAAGAGACGAATTGCCTATAATATCAAATCACAATCGTCATTTAATCCATCTGTGGTTACGCTCCTGAGAAGCGGTGTGAACTTGGAAAATCCTGGTCCATCTCAACAAAATACAAAGCAAAACTCTTCCGAAAACCAGCGACGCTCTCTACCGGCACATTTTGTCAATTTATCCCAAAGTGAAGTCCGACCTCGATCAATTCAATGTCCAGTATGCAACCTGAAAGTGAAGAGATCTCAACTGTCAATTCAATGCTGTACGTGCTTGAGTTTGTTTCACCAAAACTGTCTCAGTCTAAACCTTTCGCCCACAAATCATTCATCTCAAATGGATTTTTCTTGCAATAAATGTCTTCAAGCGGCCAATATTCTGAACA